>CM042562.1:4004683-4007183 GCA_023630585.1 Cranoglanis bouderius | reverse complement strand
TGAAATACAAAACTTGCTCTCATCTGAAAAGAGGACTTTGGACCACTGGGCAACAGTCCAGTTCTTCTTCTCCTTAGCCCAGGTAAGACGCCTCTGACGTTGTCTGTGGTTCAGGAGTGGCTTAACAAGAGGAATACGACAACTGTAGCCAAATTCCTGACACGTCCGTGTGTGGTGGCTCTTGATGCCTTGACCCCAACCGCAGTCCATTCCTTGTGAAGTTCACTCAAATTCTTGAATCGATTTTGCTTGACAATCCTCATAAGGCTGCGGTTCTCTCGGCTGGTTGTGCATCTTTTTCTTCCACACTTTCTCCTTCCACTCAACTTTCTGTTAACATGCTTGGATACAGCACTCTGTGAACAGCCAGCTTCTTTGGCAATGAATGTTTGTGGCTTACCTAGTGAACCAAACTGAGAGACCATTTTGAAGGCTCAGGAAACCTTTGCAGGTGTTTTGAGTTGATTAGCTGATTGGCATGTCACCATATTCTAATTTGTTGAGATAGTGAATTGGTGGGTTTTTGTTAAATGTGAGCCAAAATTATCACAATTAAAAGAACCAAAGACTTAAACTACTTCAGTCTGTGTGCATTGAATTTATTTAATACACGAGTTTCACAATTTGAGTTGAATTACTGAAATAAATGAACTTTTCCACAACATTCTAATTTACTGAGATGCACCTGTATATATATATATGTATATATAAAACCTGGAAAGTTCATGGTGATAATTATACAAGTTTTGTTAAAACAAAGTTTCTCCTTTCATTTAAGTGGAAATCATAAAGTATTGTGTGTAATACTGTGTCATTTATAGTATCTCTCTACTACACTCAGAATTAATCTATGTGCGATCATTTCATTTAGTATATTTTGTAAAGATTACTTTCCTCAAATAATCACTAGGTGGAGATCCTACTCTTTCAGAACCTTTCACTGAAGGATGAGTGATCAGCTTGCATTGAAATGGCAGCTAAAGATTTGTGATTAGGCATCTCTTCAGAGCCATTTCGCCTGTCCCCTCTAATTCCTCTGGCTCCTTCGTCACTAATGCGGATAATGGTTTATCTCTGGAGGATGTTAAGACACTCACTAGGGCAGTTGAGGTATTCATAGCAAATATTCTTTTTGGAGTATGCTAAGCAGGAATATGCATTTACAAATGAAGACACGCAACTGATTTGTCTGGAAACATGGATTCTGACATATTTCTGAAGTAGATTTTGTATAGGAGTCTCAGGTAAGAGGCAAACGCACATGGCGGAAAAATTTACTTATCTTGAAGCAATGGGAAAAATCTATATCTAGTTTGTAGACATAAAATCTCTACTGTTTCTGGGATATATTAAAATTTGCATTCTAGGAATTATGTTCTCACACTGTGTAGAGCTTTGGTTGTTGACTACAGTACCCTCTTTCAATAATCTTTTAAACCAAGACGCCTTTACATGATTAGATTGCAAAAGGAATTGTGAGGGAAAGAACATAAAGCATGTGATTTCGTTGTGCAGTGCAGTTGCCTGTTCCTTGTCCATACAATAATAAAGCCATGAATCTTGATGCTATCAAAACACCATTCAGTGCAACACATACCCATATGTTGAATAATACAATATATATCAGCTAGAAAATGAATAGATTATTTAATAGAGAATGTGACAAATAGTTTGTGCCAGAACACTGATTTTTTTTTATTAAACTGTCACAGATCTGCACAGTTCATTATGTAGATTTGTATAAGCTCAAACTTTGTGTCATTGTCATTCCCTTTTAATGAGAGACATGAGCCTATACCAATAACTGTGTCTGTTTTAATCATATTACTGGTTAGAATTACATTCGATTTATTTCTTGAAAATTTTTTTTATTACTATTTCTTTTTTCCCTTATATTTTTATATCAATCACCCCTTGTAGTACCTCCTAGTACCCAAGTTGAGAAACACATATAGAGAACACACTTCTCTCACAACTATACACAATATTATACTATAAAAACGCATCAGTTATGTAGTCACATTACTTTTTAATGTGTGCCATGTCTACTCTGTTTTGAAACCAGTCTAAATGTAATGATGTAAGTAGAAAGAAAGTGGAGAAAACGATTAACACTGACCAATAAATAGTTCTTAAAAAAAAAAAAAAATTACTTAACACGATCATGATCAAGCAATTGTCCAGTGTTCTCTATTTTTTCCATGTTGAGTAAGCAAAGCTTTAGCACCTAAAATCTCTTTATCCTGTTTCCTCCTCAATGCTTCTGCAGCTCAGGTCAATCCAACCTCAGTGGTAAATCTTTCGGTATCCCTCACTTGAACAGGGTGAACGTCTATACCCAGACAAAAAAAACCCCCAAACAAACAAACAAAAAAAACAAACTCTTTGTTACTGCAAAAGTATTTAACTTATTCAGTTTAGCATTTCACTAAACTTCTCATTTCTTTGTCCTCTATTTGTTTACAATACTAAACTGTCTTTTTTGTATAATAATAATAAT
>CM042562.1:3709683-4002183 GCA_023630585.1 Cranoglanis bouderius | reverse complement strand
AACTGTTTGTGGGCTTTCTTGTGCATCATCTTTAGAAGAGGCTTCCTTCTGGGACGACAGCCATGCAGACCAATTTGATGCAGTGTGCAACGTATGGTCTGAGCACTGACAGGCTGACCCCCCACCCCTTCAACCTCTGCAGCAATGCTGGCAGCACTCATACGTCTATTCTGCAAAGCCAACCGCTGGATATGATGCTGAGCTCGTGCACTCAACTTCTTTGGTCGACCATAGCGAGGCCTGTTCTGAGTGGAACCTGTCCTGTTAAACCGCTGTATGGTCTTAGCCACCGTGCTGCAGCTCAGTTTCAGGGTGTTGGCAATCTTCTTATAGCCTAGGCTATCTTTATGTAGAGCAACAATTCTTTTTTTCAGATCCTCAGAGAGTTCTTTGCCATGAGGTGCCATGTTGAACTTCCAGTGACCAGTATGAGAGAGTGTGAGGGTGATAACACAAGCATTTCAATGTACAATTGTCACTGATATTTTGTGCACATGACAAACTTGAAACTTGAAAATGTGCCAGATATTTTTTATAATTATTATGTCTATTAACTTGATCATCATCACATTTCTCAACTGTCCATTTGTTGTGAAGCCTAAGAGATATTGTTCATTATCCCTGGCTGATATCTACATGATGGGCATGTGTGAGCATGTTGGTATTCTAAGCAACTATACTTGTTTTAAAACACACCCATCAACTTTTCTTATTGTCTTATAATGGATCTGTGGTGTAAGGCTAAAACTGAAGAAGTTAAGGCACTAGGTCTTTAAAAAAGTGTACTAGCGGGAGTTCTAAATATTTATATAATTGCTGTTAATATGCTGCACTGACTTGATATCCCTGGTTGACTAAGCTTAACAGTATTTGTCACATTTAATTTAACTTTTATAGTTTTTTTTTAGTTTTTTTTTTTTTTACAAAATTTGGAGATTTATTTGGCGTTCTTTCTGTATGTAGTGTATTATCTGATTGCATTCAGCAATCAGCTAGAAAAGGAGAATGCTTGGTGTCTTTTTCATTGAGCTGTCTGGTCAGAGTAATCCAACTGAAATCAGTGGATTGGATGCTGGATCTAAAAGATTTATTCTTCTAGATAACAATGCAGATTTGTTCTTCTGTACTTTTGCTGTTTGCAGCTACAGTATACATTGATGCTAACTCTTTTCTTTATGGTTTAAAAAAAGGAAGTGCACAGGCCATCCCTTTGTATAGATGGGGTGTGAAAAGATGCTGTGGCCAAATTAATAGTTCTTTGTTATAGAAAAAAACGGTCTTTACATTGTTGATGCCAACACAACCTTGTTGAAGAAATAATAAAACTTATTTGTTAATGTGAACATTCATGTAATGATGTGTAATATTCTTGCTTTTCAGACATATTGTCCTCTAGTCCTCAATGAACAACATCTAGAGCAGAGTACGTTTACATTTTCAGTATGGAGCCCTATGGATCGATGCCAGACCACAGCCAGTTTCAGACCGGACTGGACAGAACATCTGCTGGATGGCAAAAGTCCACTCACTCCCGGAGCAGCAGCACTGCATCCTCTCGTCACTCACGACAGGTGTCTCCACTCACAAACATCCTGATTTCTCATTGACCTTTCACCATGGCATTGTGTTCCTTAAGAACAGAAAAATAAATACACCCTTAAGAGCTTTCTCATTGGGTGTAGGGAACCTGTTGTTCAACCTCTAAATCTCAAATTAAATGCCAAACAAGTCTTAACCAGTCCCACAAAGGATGTGCTCTTCATTTTTGTGTACTGTAGGGTGGATTTCTCTGTTAACAGAACTGAAAGGTATACTTAGTAGTGAATATTAGATGCAGATATTTCTTGCAGTAGGTGAAAGATAGGCTTTGCTTTGGTCTAACCTTCAGAATATAAAAGACTGGGAGATAATGGATGATCTGCAGGGGGATTCTGGTGCCAGTGGTGAGACCATGCAGGATATGAGTCCTCCTGGGATCTGTGAAGGCTACTTGATGAAGAGGAGAAAATGGCCTCTCAATGGCTGGCACAAGGTTAGTAAAACCCATAAAACTCTTTTAGGTTTGATGTAATATTGCCAAAAGGCATGAGATGACAAATTGAGACTTAGAAATCATAAGAACTAGGATCATTTTGTCTAAAACAATGGAAAGAACTTGTAAAAGGTCTTGAAAAATGGATGATTATGTTTGTTAAAATATGGAAAGCAGTTGTTCTTTGTGTAGTCAGTAATTAGTGTGGGTTGAGGTTTTACTTTTTTGTAACTACTTAATCACAACCCTAATCATGTATCAAGTGTCATTATAAATGATTAGAATGATTACAATAATAATGTCTGCTTTTTTTGCAGAGATACTTTGTGTTGGAAAAGGGGATTCTCCGATATTCAAAAAACCAATATGATGTAAGTAGGATGTTATTTGTTAAACATGTTTTAAGCTTCACACTTCATACACAGGTCGAGCTCACATGTTATACTACCAACAGAGCTCTAGAGGGAAATTAAATGGGTCAATGGATGTCAGTCTAGCAGTGATGTCGGTAAACAGAAAGGCAAGACGGATAGACTTGGATACTGGAGACAGTCTCTATCACATCAAGGTAAACTGTCAACTGATTTAATAGAATATTTATTCCTTTAGTGATTTTCAAGCTAAAATCACTTCATTTATCATTTATGCAAATAATCATGTGCATTTTTGATTGTGTTTTCATCAAGGCAAAGACCCATGATCTGTACTACATATGGGTGACCAAACTGAGTGCCCATCGGATGTATAAGAGGAACGAGGCAGCACATGTTCATAACAGCTTGTTGCAGGCCCTGTCTCATGGCAGCAATGTACTTCAGGGAAATGGTGCCATGCAAAATGTGGTAAGCTATGAATATTAACTCCCTTAACCCTCATATGAGCACGAAAACTGAACAAAGTGTTCATGAATCGGTGGTATAGACTGCTAATGTGTAATGTAATATATTTACTTGAAGTAAAATATAAAAGTAAAATTAACCTACTGTAAAATCAGAAATGAGATGTGCCTCAAATAACTGCTGATTTTACTTACTGATAATATATTAATGCACCAAGGAACCTTTAACTAAAGCTAACTAATGCCAGTAATGGCCATAATATCTCATTAGCTACAATGACAATATCTCTAATGATACAAACTAGCTCGAATGCTTTATTTTTTATTATACTCACCTCCTATTCTTATTATCACACCTGTTAGAATTTAGATTTGATAGGTATTTTAAGTAAGGAATAAAACACAACAGGGTGTCTTATAGGAAAATAATAAATGACTGGATGGTGTGATGGTGTTACCACAACAAAATGGATTATTTTCCCATAACAGCATGACCCAAAGTGTTTTCTTTCACTTGTACTGCAGCAATTGGCCAACAATTTAAAATTTAAAATTTAATTAAATTTTAAATTTTATTTATTGACATCTCCTATTTTTAGCCGTTTATAGTTACACACTAGTTGGTGTTATTACTTATAGTTATTACGTTATATAAACTATAAAGTTATTCCTTCACCAGCCTTTGTCCTGAACACTCTCTCATGATGGAAAGTTACTGACTGTTAAAAAGTGCTGACGCCCATGACGCCCATTACAGAAAGCTTCACCATATCAACAGACATACTTTTCTTTGTTAAGTAACAGCACATAATTTTGATAAAGAAAGGCACAGATACCTGAAAATGGCACATACTATGTTTACTTTATGTAATGTACAGTAAAGCTAAAAAATAGTAAAGCTAAAATAGAGGTGACACAGAGATCATATAGATCAGGTATGATACTGTATAAATGTGCTAGTTCAGAACATAATCTATCTTACGAATAGAATGCTTAAAACTTGCTTACATTAATGTTAATAGATTGACATTTAAGAAGTGCCTGAATATAATTATGACCTTTTTCAGTACCAGAGCATGTCTGACTCTTACCTGGGTGATGTGGCAGCTCAGAGTGAAGACCTGCATGTTGCAGACACTGGTGTCAATGGGAAAGTGTGTGCCTGGCTGCAACAGGCCCAGGACCCAGACAGCTGCACTCAAGGTATTTTAATACCTTGTCTTGCCTGTATTCTGTCTATTTTGAACACATATAAAGAATAATTAATAACTAAACACAAGCATATAGAATCATGAAAAACCTGTCTTTAAGCTTACAGCATATTACATATAGATAAAATGCTTGTGCGGAGTTGTGGTTACTGGAATTTAAGGAGATATGAGCCCTTACCATAAGATGACATGTTCTGGGTTTTAACTATGTAGTGTCTGTATTCCTGTCCAGAACTGAACCGCTGTCAAATAGACCTGAATGATTTAAATCGGTTGGTCCAGAAGCTGCACACTCTGGAGTTAGACAAGGCTGTTAACAATGGAGAACTAAAGAGGATCATCAGCATGCAAGTGAGAAGGACTTTCCACAGTCTTAATGCAATGTGACTATTAATCTTTTAAAAAATAAAATTAGGCTACAGAGCAGATGTTTGATCAGTGTTTTATGTTTAAACCACAGAATCTTTCACTTGAGAAGCCCAAGAAGAAATCTGGCAGGCTATGGGGACACACTCATACACTTGGAATGGTGAGCCAGATGTTTTAAAAGCTGTCTGATTAAAGAATCATGTCTAATTTTGTGAATCAAGATTAATTCCTCCCTTCCACTTATGCTTACTTAGTATTTTAGTGAAGCAGCGATTTTTTTACTGAAATAGACATTCTCCATGCAGTTTAATTTCAATCTTTATAACCGCAATATAATTATTTTTATTTGTATTGTCAGTTAGTGTAGAACTGTCAATAATTTAACAAATTACTTTGTTTATTTATTTATTTTTTTTTACATTAAGCCACTGCATAGGATTACTAAATCGGT
Source organism: Cranoglanis bouderius (assembly GCA_023630585.1). NCBI lineage: Eukaryota > Metazoa > Chordata > Actinopteri > Siluriformes > Cranoglanididae > Cranoglanis > Cranoglanis bouderius. Next base: position 3,997,282 of record CM042562.1, on the reverse strand, counting down.
GAGTCAACAGGACTTTTTTAAGTAAGGTTTGAAACAGCTACTCAATTCAAGTCCCCCCCCCCAAAGCCCCCCCCCCCCACCCACACTACACCTTTGTATGGATAAAAAGTCCCTGCTGTAATTTTTCAACCTATGACTTTTGCATGGCTTTTATAATCTAGTTTTTAAATTTCCCACAATATCTTCCTTTGAGACATTAAGAAGAAAAGTAATTGAAAGTAATTGTTCATAAGATGCATCTTTCCCTGACAATTGGACTAATATGCTTTGCCTTTGTTTTTTATGCTTTCTTATCTTCTTCAGTTCTCATCGTCCCACCTGGGTGCATCGGTGCCCTCCATCCCTGACTATGTCTGCACCCAGCTTACTGCTTCAGCCTCCTCTAGCTCCCCTGAAAGCAAAAAGCTCTACCAGGACATCTGCTCTGTGTCCCAAAGAGGTGAGGAACAGATACAGTATCAACAAAATCATGTTTTTTCTTCAGCTGGAAAAGATCTCATAACTTGGAAACAATTAATGATATTGACTTGAAGAGCACTGTGTAACCTCAAAACTGATAGTTTGTCTTCTTGCCCCAACAAGTGCATGCCTCTCTGAGGTCTGTGCATGAGGCTCTATTTCAGGAGCGCCAACAGCTACAGGACACCTGGTCCAGCAGCGAGCTTCGCCAAAACACTTCTGCTCAAATTAATGATATATGTAGCACCCTGACTGAGGTAAGATTGCCCGTCACTTATTCCTAGTGCCGTCAATTTTGTTTCGGCTGCCTGAAAATGCCTGAAAAACCATTGATGAATTCTATTTTAATATAAAGACATGCTGTTGTTGCTGTACGCTGCTTATGTAACAATGTGCAGGATATACATTCACCATTGTGTAGAAGTATACGTATGTGTGTATGTTCAGTTAGATGTGAAGTCCCGGCAGACACAAATCCACACAAGGTCAGAGTGCTCTGACTCCTCTGAGGAATCCTACCACACTGTGACCCTGAGAAAGGTGTGTTCCCCCCCAAGCTGAAGATTACCAGCTAGCTAATTTCCAATTTCTTTTTTTCTTGTGCTTCTCTTCTCACCCCTCTCTCAACAGTTTCTTCGCATGTGCCTGGCTTTCATCGGCTTGATCAGTTAAACACTCTTCAGCAATTAACACTTCTGCATCCATTTGTGACATGCACTTTGATTCAGTACATTTCTTGTTCCTGCTCTTTAGTCTGAATCAATACGCCATTCCTCGGTGGCAGACTCAGTGGCGGAGTTTTTTGATGCACATGATGAGATTTGTGGAAGTTTCTCTGAGGCATCAGATGAGTCGGGTCTGAGTGATGCCTCCAGTAATTCAGAGCCTGAGGAAGACCATGGTTGGTATCAATATTCATAAAATATAGTTTATTTGCCAGAAAGATTATATGGATCAGCTTATTGTATTATATCTTTTTTCCCTACTCGTATAACCTGCAGTAACAGCAACACGGAAGTATCGTGCCAGTCTTTCCAAAGCATCGGCAAAACCCAGCTGGACCTTAGGGAGCACTGGCCACCGCACCAAACTGCCTGCAGTTTGCCCTGATAACAGTCACATAGGCCTTATATCCATCCTTTATAATAACATTGGGAAGGATCTGTCACGTGTATCCATGCCTGCAGCCCTGAATGAGCCTGTCAATCTACTCCAGAGGCTCTGTGAGGAACTGGAGTATTCAGAGCTACTGGACACAGCCAACCGTACTGAAGACCCCTACCAGAGAATGGTATTGATTCATAACTAGAGTTAATGTGTTGACTAATAAAAAGTTATAAGTGCTATGCTATGTATATATGACATATATTTGGGAGGTTTGTAGAATAGATTAATCAAAATGAATTCTGAATATTTAAATCTCTAAGATTTTGTGGTATCCAGGTACAATCAGGCTGAGGTACTTACATGATTACTTTGATCTACACTGACGACACACAAAGGAAAACCACAAATTCTTCTCTCTAAAAAAATTGCTCTCTACTAAAGTATGAATCATGCAGGTTTAGAGTTTATTTTACAAATGCCTTTATATATAGAATTCATGAAAATATAAAAATATGCTTCGCATTAATCTTTTTTGACTGCCCCAACAGCTGCCCGTATATATCCATTATAACTGAATTAGCATTAAACAGGTTGCATTTATAGTTCATGGTAATTACACTTCAGATGCAGTAAATGGAGATTAATTTGAATTATGCATAAGTATTCCTTTAAAAACATGCAGTATAGTATATTGTTAAATCTATATACTGTTAAAAATCAGTTAAATGTCTAGTAATGTTGTCTTGTTTATGTTTAGGTGTACATTGCTGCCTTTGCTATCTCTGGCTATTCTACAGCTCAGTATCGTAACCGTTATAAGCCCTTTAACCCAGTTCTGGGAGAGACATTTGAGTGTGTAAGGGAGGACAGAGGTTTCCGCTATATTAGTGAACAGGTAGGTGACTTTAAACTGAGCTCAGGTCAATCTTTAAAATCTGTTAAAAGGCTCGTTCTCATTCACTGCCATTCTGTCCTCAGGTTTGTCATCACCCACCCATCTCTGCTTGCCATGCTGTCTCTGACAACTTCTGCTTTTGGCAGGGTGAGCCCTCATAACAGAAGTTAACAATTTACGATAAAATAAAATATGCATCCTGGATCAGGAATTAACAACACTTTGTATCATTTTTTTGTGTGCAGATCAGCGATGGAAGAATAAATTCTGGGGAAAGTCTTTGGAGATAATGCCAACTGGAATGGTGAATGTGACTCTATCAAGGTGATATCCCTATTTCCTTTAAAATGTGAATAATTTAAACAGGTGGAAGGAGACTGAGCATTGTTGTGTGTTTAGGTATGGAGACCACTATGAATGGAATAAAGTGGTGACATGCATTCATAATGTCCTGAGTCAGCAGCGGTACCTAGAGCACTATGGCGAGGCAACGATCCGCAACCTGAACAGCTCAGTCTGCACCTGTAAGATCACGTTTGTTAAGGTGAGAGTAGTTTTTGAATCCAGCTTTATGATCCATATGCTGAAAAAAACAATCACTGTATACTTAGTTGATCATATGAATCCTTCTTCCCTCTGTTTCTCTGTCAGTCTCGCTACTGGGGCTCAGATGCAAATAAAAATGAGGTTCAAGGCCAAGTACTAGACCAGAGTGGTAATGTAGTGCACCGATTCGGAGGATTCTGGCATGAGGGGATATTCTGTGATACCCTACCCAATCCCCAATGTATTTGGAAGCCATGTAAGTTAATACAGTTAGTATAGATATTTTGTTTATAAACAATGTATTATAGATTATAATGTATTGTAGAAATCTATTTTAAAATTCTTAAGCAATTCTTCTTAAGTATCATTATTGACTACTAAATTTAAGCATTCTTTAAAAGTCTGTTAAAGATAAAATTATAAGTCTTATTTATTTCTCCTTTAAATAAATAAGTGATAGATGCTGCACTCTGTATATCACATACTACATGTTTGGATTATATGCTATGTATAATAAAGATAAAACATACTGTAAAATATGAAAAATAAAATATATTTTCAAAATCAAAACTCCATGTAAAATTGGACTGTAAAGTAAACATAATTTTAGATGGTATAAAAATGCAAAACAAATTTTCAGGGGGCACTGAAGAAACAAAACTATTATAATATTGATATTTGCATGTCATTGATAACAGTACCACTGAGCAAATTTCTGAAACTGTTGCATGAACTGCAGCTGTGGGGTAGAGATTAATTATTTCAAAGCCATAACCACCACTGCAAACCTAGATAAAGACCGTGATATCAGGCCAGTGAATCATGATGAATCAATGTGATATATAAGTTTGAGTTGAGCCCTTTTTATACCTGATAGATCCATTCCTCAGCGTAATTAATCCTTGCACTGATTATTTTGAAACTTTTGCCATGCACAGGATGCATTTATCACTATATCTGTGCTACCCTGCAGACCCTCAGCCTAAGGACTACATCTTGTACTATGGATTCTCCAGCTTTGCAATGGAAATGAATGAGCTGATGCCTGAACTTGAACCTTTGCTGCCCCCAACAGATACACGCCTGCGTCCAGACCAAAGGTGAGTCTATAACCATACAGATGGATGTCTAGCAGAATATGATATTAACTTATTGCCTGTTTCTCCTAGAAACCTCTGCACAGTAGGGAGTAATGCAGTTTAGGTTGTCAGGTTGTATGTACATATGCTATACCTCGTCACTGTGGCCAGGATGTTGGAGGAAGGCAGAGTGGAGGAGGCAGACAAAAAGAAAGATGAGGTGGAAGAAAAACAGAGAGAGCAGAGGAAGGTTTTGGCCAAGAGAAGAGAGCAGCATATCCCTCGATTCTTCAGGTAAGAGGAGTGATCAGAATATCCAAAATGATTTTTGGATTTTTGGTTGTTGAGTATGTCCTCTCCTTTGTCTTATGCAGGAAATCAGTTGATGCAGCTGGTAGAGAAGTGTGGCTCACTAATGGAACTTACTGGAAGCTCAGAGAGAATCCTGGATTCACAAACATGAAAAACTTGGAATTATGGTGAAGTCTCAGTAGAGTTTGAGACTCTGAACTGCATCTTTCTTAAAGTACATGGACTTGAACACAAAGCAAATTGTAGAGCGCAGATGAACTGCCCAGGACAGACTGGGCAAGGATAAAGCTCTTAACCAAAGACCAAGCTTTTCTCTTGTTCCCTGTTGAAGTATTCAGGCATTCACTTCTTTGATGGGTGGACAATTAAACCAATATATATTTAGGGAGTTAATCCATCTCTGCATTTACTTTCTTCCTCAAAATGATTGCTATGTAAACCAGACACATAAACCCAAATTATAAGCAAATGTGTAATTTAAACTTCAGCGACCCTGATCAGGATCATCAATGAAGATGAGCCACTCTTGCCTGCATGAGTCTGATGAAAAACTGTCTGTTTTTGTTGGGTCCCATGGGATCCCAGTCCTGATGCACACTTCTAGCTTAAGCCCTAACTGAGAATACATTTTTAAATAATTAAAAAAAAAACAAACAAAAAAAAAAAACAACCAAAAAAAAAAAACCAAGTAGCAAGATCAACCCTTTTTTTAAAGACATTCTTAACAGGGAAGGTCATTTACCTGTGTAACTAGTCATTTACCTGTCTTATTGAAAACAGGAGTGAAAAGAGATTTTGGAGCACACATCTTTTTATAATACTCTGGCAGTACAATAACAAAAAATGGGACTGGGTTGTGTGACAGGGTCATACATTGGTTTTCAATGGACATGTATTTCTTATTAGTTTATGCACATATTGCTCTTATGATAACACATGGGAAGTATTTACTTATAATAAATAGGGTTGATGAACTGCAGGGTTGATCTTGCTACTTGATTTTTTTTTTGTTTGTTTGTTTTTTTTTGGAATTATTTAGAAATGTATTCTCTTGCATGTGTATGGATTTTTTTTTGTGTGTTCACTCCAGAGAGGCTTCCTGTAATAGGATTTATTCTAAGTGGGATTAGAAAAAGCACTTCCTGTTCCTCAATGCCTGGTTAAGCTCTTGAATAACCAGCATGTACAGTGAAACTCCACAACGATTAAACAACATTATTTAATGAGAACGTTTACATTTTAACATTAACTGTTAGCCAATTCTAACGTTATAACAAATAAAAGATTCATACTGAAAAATGACATGTTTTATTACAGTTAGAACAAATGAAATACATCATTTCAGTCTGTACAGTTTTTCTGCATTATTTGGGGGGAGGTTTCCTGTTATTTATGAACCTTGGCTTTAAGTAGACATTGGAGAAATTTAATTTTCATATTACAGAGTATGTTGTTCATATTACAGAGTATGTGGTTCAGTGGAACATCATAAATATATACCTTAAAGACAATCTGATAATAGCACTGCTAGTCCATAAAAAAGCTTTGGAGAGGGGAAAGCTTGAGGGTAAATTCCCTCACCCATGTGGCATTATTCATCAAAGTTTGATCTGAGCAAAGATGCACACAAATGTATTTCAGGGTAGACTTGGGTATGTTGTATGCATATAACATGTAAATAAGGGACTAGTGGGTCCACACTGCCAAAACTGATTCATGACTTGAGCCTAACCACTAATTTTGATGTTGCATTACAGTTTCATAAATCAGATGCAGATTCCTTCATATATCATTCTGTGTGGACCAATTTGCACCCATTTTTTTTTATAACTTTGATAAATAATGGCCATTATTATATCTGCATAGGGAGACAGTCCACTAGGGGTCACCTAAAACTTATCCTAACAATTATCCTAACATAACTGTACATCTGTATTCTCAGTGTTCATAGAATATTCAAACAATGGTTTGAATGCATATTCAAGAATTGTTCAAGAATACAAAAAAAAAATAATAATAATTACAGTTCCGTTAAATTAATATGAACAATTTAAATTGCACTTGAAATTAGAATCAGTTTACCAAAAATAACTTCCAGTTAAGCTAATACCTATCAATTGTTTGCACCTTACTACTTTAAACCAGGAAATAAACAATAAACAAAACCCTGTTATTTTATATCAGTATTAACTTTCCACATCTCCATTACTTACACAAATGGAGCTGAATATTCATTGGCACATGCTTGACCTGAGTAATATCTATCAATATGTTTAGAACCGAGCAGTAGCAATATGAAATATCTCACCGTGATTGTCCTCTTCACTGTATTGCTAATATGCATTTTGGTTTAGCACTAAAATAAATACACTGCTTTCACATTAAGGTAATCAAATCCAAACTCACTGGTTTGAAAGTCATTGTCCACATACTGAAGCTTTGATATTCCTCTTTACAGTTTTTTGGGAAGCCCTATAAAATACTGACAGTACACAATAAAACAACAATTTCATAAAAAGTCATATTGTAAGCATTTCTATTTTTTAACAATGTACATACTAAGTAAGTGCAGTCGTATTACAGAATTGTTTATAGTTTTCATTTGCTCAAAGAAGATATAAATTAAAAAAAAAAAAACAGACAAAACAATCCTCAACCCTCTTTGTGTGTGCATGTGCATATACTGTTAACTGGACCATTATGTGTTATAGTAAAATATGTTGTTGTGGGAAGTATTGTAATACGTGGTTCACTAAAAACTCTCATTAGCTGATGACCAATTAAATGTGTCTAAATTCTGAAAATTGAACCTTGTCCTATATTGTGCGTTTGCCTCCACAGTCAGTGTGTTAACATTCTTATGGCTGTCGCCCACTGAGCTGTCGAAGGTCATTCTCACCTTTGGAGGTCTGCAGGCCCTGATAAGGTGAGACTGAGGTCTCGTTCTTCCACTGTGTCATTGAGGTCTGTGGTGTGTGTGCTGTTGTCTGATTATGATGTCCAGTCACCACAGTGCGCCTTCCAGGTGTCCGTTTTCCCACCCTGTCTATCTGCATGTTGTCTTTCTTGTCCTATTTGCGAGACTTGCTGATGTTGGGTTAAGAATGTTCTTTTGACGCTAATCAGACTGACATTGCTGTGTTTGTGTTGACCGCGTAAATACTGTAACACCTGATTTGTACTGCAACTCATCATGTATGAATCCAAAGTTCAGCAAAGCTTAATTTAAAGCAGAACATTTACATTTACTTCATTAATGTACAAGACAATGATACTGAGGCATATGCTACAAGAGGACATTAGAGCCAGCCCCTGATCTAGTGAGGGCAATTTATTAGAGAGAATGGGAGGTTGACAGGAAGACAGCTGACAGGATTAGTGGAACACGTTCTGACCTCTCCATGCAGATTTTTTCTTTGTTTCCTTTGATAGCACTTATCACTTACATCATCTGATTTCATTGCACACTCAAGGCTCATTTGGAGTAGTGAAAATGTGAATGAACTGGAATCATAAAACATAAGTGTACATACCTATATTCTTGAGAAAAGTGTGTGTGTGTGTGTGTGTGTGTTTGTGTGTGTGTGTGTGTGTGTGTGTGTGTGTGCGTGAGTGCGTGAGCATGAGAGAGAACTGGGAGACTGGACAGGTCCTTGAGGGGAGTGTCAGCAGGTGTGCAGACTTCTTTAAATGCTAAACAGTTACATCCTGAATTCATACAGGTCTGTGTGTGTGTGCATGCATATATCTCCAGGCCAGTGTTTCAGCCCAGTCACATCGTCTTGACTCGCCAGTCCTCACCATGACAGTGACCTTCAGGATGAGTGGAGTGCCTCCACCTGACCTGAAGAAGCACACCAAACATGAGAGGGCCAGCAATAACACTGTAGCGATAAAAAGCAAATAGCACCAGGGCTATGAAGGGAAAATGATTGAGAGTTCTGTTTTAGCTGTTACTGGTCTCTGTTGTCCCTCCTCTAGACTCCCTACTGGGCTCTGTCCCAGAAGGCAGTGCAGCTCTGTGGGTGGGACACAGCAGGAGTGCTACACTAACTCAGAGACAATGGCTCTCAGTGACTGTAGAAGCCATAGTAGCCTGCATCACTGCTGTTGTCCTTCTCACAGGCTTCGCTGCGAATGGGAGGAGAGTTCTCCGTGCTGGAGGCATAGGGTGACACTCGTCTTTTCTTGCTTTCTGCACCCTCGAAAAGACCAGAGTCGACCGAGTCTACTGATTTGACAGAAGGGGTCTCCATCCATGTGTCCTCCACCACCTCTTTTGGCTTGTCTTGTAGTACCGGCAGCCTCAAGGACTCAAGGATTGAAGGAGAATTGTGAGGGCGGGGATTTACTGCTGGAGGAGAGGATGGCATTGCTGGAGAAGACATGGGGCGAAACCAATTCAGGCTAGATGTGGCTTTCCCAGGGTGGGAGTGGCTGAGGTACTGTGGCGAAGGTCTTGCTGTGCTCCATGTGGCTGGGCTAGCACTTGATATTGGCCCAGAAGTGAAGGGGTTCTCAGGATAGTAACTCAGTGGGTGGTGGGGTGATGTCTGTAAAGGGAAGGGCTTGTACAGGCTGTTGGCTGTATAGTCACCCTCGTAAGAGGTGAAGTCCAGTAGGTTGGAGGGCGTGCCCTGCTGTCCAGGGAGGTACCAGCGCCCATGGTGACTTCCACTTGGGTCTTTGGGGCATGCCTGTGCCATGCTGACAGGCTCGCAGGTGTAGAAGCGGCTGTGCTGCAGTGGACTCATATACTGCTCAGCCAGGTAAGGCTGGCGGGGATAGCAGCTGGCTGCCATGAGCTGCTGGCCCTCAGTGGGTGAGGGGGTGATACGATCCGAGTCAGGCGGGGCATACAGTCTGTAGGGGAACATAAATTCAAAATCAACTGACAACACACCTGTAGAGGTATTAAATACAAATCTCACAGGACTAAGGGGTACAATGTGAGCTGTGACACTTTAAAGAGATCTGAATATAGCATTTGGGTTTAGTTTTCCTTAAGAGATTGAGTAGTATTCAGTTTATTTCAGTTTATTTGTATAGTTTATTTGTATAGGTAGTAGTATTATACTTTAAACACATTTTAAAGTGGATTTCCCGTTAAAATGAGAGGGTATAGAAGTATTAATTGTCTCATAAGGTAACTCTAGGGAACAGTTTTGTTTTAGGTTTACTTACGTGTCATAATTGTCTCGGAAACCTTTCGCAAAAGGGTTATGGTCTATTTTAAGCTGAGTGATCTGTGGAAGAAATGGCAGGAGCAGGAGCCATGACAGATGTGACGAGTATGGTCAGGATGTCAAGAGAGGAGGAGGAGGAGGGCAGTATGTGACAAGAAAAGGACACACAGAGTTAATAGTCAGAAAATAAGTGATTAACCTGTAAACCACAAACTTCTTCGTAAGGTATCAGAATATCAGATATATGACGCTTTGTATATATTCATTATAATGTTAATTCATTACAACACAGCTTGTCAGTTTCATTGGTGGTTAGGTATCAGCTGGAGGAGGAGGGGTGACTCACGTCTGCATTTTGGTAGGCAGTGACTGCAATGAACTGGGTCTCGGGGAAGATGAAGGTTTGCGCCTTACAACTGCGGAAGGGATCTTCTGTTCCATCCTCCTTCACCTCCATGATATGCAAGCGTGGCTGGTACTTGTGAAGAGACTGCAGCACTATCATCTGTGTGGGGCACATGAGATATGACATGAGATATGAGTAGACATGAGGAGAGATGGGCTGAGAGGAGGAAATTCAAAGATACCACTGACCACAAGTGATCACATACATGCCAACAAACGTTTTTCTCAGTGATACCTGTGACATGTTGTTTGAGCCGCCCTTGTTGTTGGTGAGTTTGAGCTTGCCAAATGAGACCTCCTGCCTCATCCAGTGATTCCCAGTGTTAGGAGAGTCAGGATGCATATACATCCTGTTTCCTGTGGGGGAAAAAAACAGTATAATAAACATCTTAGTGAATTTATGTGGAAATTCTACAATAATCATGCTAAAAATGTATGACCTTTTCTTGACAGCATTTTAAAACTTGCCATTTTAAATTTAATGCAGAATGAGTTTGCAGTTGGTGATGCCAAACTGCTGCAGTTCACACAGTCATAGTAGCAGGTGTGCATGCATGGCTTTCTTAGGTTGTGGTGTACAGTGACACCAGATATATTCTTCTCATGGCCACAAAAAGACATATAACTGAGAAGCAGAACTTTTTTTCCTTCCAATGCACACTGACACTCACAATGCAAAAACCACAATACAGATAATGCTCTACTCAAAGAAAAAGAACATACTGAGCAAAAGCAAGTGTCTAATTACTGGCTAATGATTATACCTGGCATGTTGCCCTCTGCTTTGCCACACTGCACCCACTTGCCTCCCTGGTACCTCCAGTGGTGCTGGTCAGCCAGAACCACATCAACATACACGTTGTAGTGAGCCGAGGGGTCCAGAGCGCTGATATTAAAACTGAGAAAAGGGAACATCCTCCTGTTCAGAGAAACGGATACAGAAACCAAATGAGGATGAACAAACGTGTTGCTTCATGAATCTCTCAACATGAAGCTAGCTCACAGTCATTATTGCTCTGCTGCTCAAGCACACATTTATAGTTCATTCTGATTCTTCTATCAACTATCAGTCTCATTTTATGAGGTTATGGCTGTTCCACAGACTCCATGCAACTGATGAATTAAATTGAAATTGCAATTCCATACAGTATATCTTCTACTCATTATGGCCGTTTAAGTAGTCTGCTCATTTGGGAGTGCATACAAAATATGTAGATCATAAATAATGCTGGATGATTTATTCACACACAAGCTTGTATCTGTATTGGTGAATGCTTTTAAATCATGTCTACATAAACCTTAAACCTTATGTCTACATAACTTGAGTTTTGAAATTGTAAATCTAATAATTTTATTTAGTAATATTAAAGGATTTGGAAGTGTGCCACGTTCTTCAGTCTTTCCAAATTTACGACAAAATGTATGTAACAGAATATCTGGCAAATGCCCGTCAGAAGCAACATCCTGTCCACATACAAGCAATTAATAATCATCACTCTGATAAATATGTGGTATAAAAATAAAGAGAATAGATTATTAATTTCTTCTTCAGTAGCAGCTACATCTCAATATACAGTAAGTGAAAACAGAAACCAGCTTCAGGATTCTGTTTTTACCACTTTACTCTCTCTCTGCTCAGTCTGATTTATAACCAGAGTGCGCCACTTCTCTTCCCTGACTAGCTTTCATGGGCATACTTATCTAAAAGAGACGATTTATAAGAAATCAGTACTTGGTGAAGGGGAAACTTAAAGGTTTACCACAGAGAGTGTGTTTTGCATAAGTAGGAGGCTCAGGTTTACTATGACAGAAATTGTTAACCTGTGGAAACTTGATGACTCGTTGACAGCCGGTACTTGACTAGTAGGTGGTTGCCAAACAAAGATATGTCTTCTCTGCTGTCTAGGACTCTGTAATGTGTCTGCTAGACGTATGTTCTTATTTGTACATGTCTCTTCAAATGTGAAATGAAACTTATGTGAAATGAAACTTTCAAAAATTAAAAGCATACTATGGTACCACTTCCTTTAAAATGCAAGACATATCACAGTCAAAATTGCGATATTAGAAGGAAGGCGGAGGCAAATCAATTAGTACACTGATACTGAGGTGAAAAAGAGAAGTGTATGATATATGTGTGAGAAGTATAGTAGGGCAGGAATGTAAAATGAATGGCAAATGATATCACAGCAAAATCCCCAGTGTTGAATTAACACCTAGAGTGTTGAATTAACTCTTTTAGTGTTCATTTGTGTCCAACTGGACATAAATAAACACTGTAGGTGTTAATTCAACACTGGATTTTACTGTGTAGCTGTGTTACTGGAAATCAGTGCAGAGAAGATTATTCTCCTTGAGTGCACTCACTGATTCACCAGGACAGGAGTTCAGGTCCAGTTTATGTCATCATATTTACATGTGCTCATTTGTGATGATATATGCCAGTCCGCAGCTGCTGGTGGACACAACCAGGCGTCTGAGACTCTGACCTACTATACTGTATTTTTGTGCCTATATGATTAAATGGCACTGCAACCCTATCCAAGTTAAAGCTGGGCGAGTGACCGATTAGATGAGTGCTGCTATAGCACAGATTTAAGTGCACCGTAGATAGATGTATATGCTTTTTTCAGGATTATATCTATGCGGTGAGTTTAGAAACCACTTAACAAACTCTGCTGGTAGAGCAGAGTCACTGTAATAAACACCAGTGCAGCTTTTACTGCTGAAAAACAGAGTGAGCTCAGCAACCACAGTCACATCCCTCATAACAGACAATCTCTTTGATCTTGATGCAATTTTATTGAACTGCTTCTGTCACTTGTTGTCTGTATCTAATATACCCATACTTCTGGATTCTTCTAGAGCTGTAGACCCATGCAACAAGCCGCTTTGTAGTGAGAAACTGCAAGTCTGCCACTTAATATGTACTTTGCTGCTGAGGCCTGGCTCTTTGCAGCAAGACTCTGCATACTCCCTGTTACCATCAACAGATGAACAGGAAGTGATGTTCAGCAAAAAAAAAAAAAAAAAACATAGAGCAAACACTAACATCAAATATAGCCAGAAATATCTTCGTGCCTTTGCAGCAAAGGGCACAGAAAGTGAGTACAAGTGGTACAGGAAACAGACTGCTTTTCATTGTTCCTAAAGAAGTCATGACACCCTTGTGTTCTTTATAATAAATAAATATATAATATAAAGTGATTTATACATCATTAATGAGACAGCAAATGTATAATACCAAAGCATTGACTTTATCAGGATACAGTCTTTAGAAATTGGGTTTCTGCTGCTTTATTTCATATTACAAATGAGATCATGTGATGACCACAATAAATTAATTGCAACATCCACTGCTTTTCCGCACCTCATAAAAAGACATTTGGATACACAGACACCAATAACACATAATGTCATACAATTTATTCACCAACACCTCTGGCATTGTATATAAAACTGTACAATTACAGTAAAAACTGTAACACGAAACACTACATCACAGGAATCATTAACTATACCATAACGATGGACCTGGAAATATTATAAATTCAATTACTTTCCAGTTGTGCTATATGAATCCATTAATGTAGAATTTTTTTTTTCTATTTCCACTGACTCCACTGACTGCAGAATTTGCCAAAGATGTAATGGTACAAAATTAAATATAGCTTCTAAATGCCAGCCAAATCATTTATTTTCTTGCATGGTCATGGTCACATATTTCAAGTCTTTGTGATTAATTATATGGCTAGATGCTTTATTAGACAAATAATAATTAGATTTTAAAAAATGAGAGAACTGACTATAAAGAAATAATAAAGAATTGTTTAATTAAATTGTATACATGTTTACATGTTAAATATTTTGCATTCCCTAAAACTGGATTTTCGAGATGAGAGAAGGCTGGTAGAGTACAAACCATTTAAACCATTTTTGTTATATCACGATCACTACTTTGATGAATTCATATAAATGCACGGATGCACCACTTAGCCCTTTAAACTAAATTAATTTTGAGCCATCATAGAGAATCTTTAATCGGTTATGTGGATGTTAGTGGAGTGGGTTTTAGTAGCAGAGATGGTACTGGAGAAAATGTGGCCAGACTTAGAGGAAAACTTGAAAAGGGCCAAAGAACCTCTGCTCTCGTTTCAGGCTCTTGGCCTTGCAGTGAAGATTTCAAAGCCTTATCTCGGACTGTGTCTCACCTCACTTCTGAAGAAACCTGCCTCACTACACGCACTAACAGACCAGAGGAGAGAGAAAGAGAGAGAGTGAAGAAAGAGTGCAAGAGAGGGAAAAAGCACCTTTCTTCATTTCCTGCACTTCAAAGCCACCTCCACTGATGTACGGCCATCAGACTTTCAGCCTCACCAAACCTTACAACCACCACCAGCAGCACATCACCACACTATTCCACCCCCATAGCAGAATCAACTGAGCCTGAGCACTTTTTGGCATGGAGAGACTCAGTTTAAAACTCCATTATGTAAATTGATCACCCACTCTATATTTGTGACAGGAACATTAAAAAAAAAAAAACAGTGAAGCTTATTTATTATAAGTATTTATCTATAAATATTTCATTCAAACGTACAATTATTCTGTTTATAGTGTCATTTAATTCATTAGTCTTATTCAAATGAGGGTCAAGAGTAACTGATGAAAATTATGGACCAAGCATTAAAAAATTAAGGAAATCGATGCTGTACTGCCACAGGGGTACAGTTGCTCAGAAATGAAACAGGGGCTTATCAGATTTACTTAATAATATTTTCTCTAATAAATAAATATACAGCAAATAAAGCAAGATAAATGTGGAATATTAGTGACAACCACAGAATAATTTAGTGCCAGGCTTATACTCCTTCATAAATTAGAAATATTATTTTGCTGGCCAATTCAAAGGATAAAGGTTGCAGTAGTGACTGACAAATCAAATTGTGTGTGTGTGTGTGTGTGTGTGTGTGTGTGTGTGTGTGTGTGTGTGTGTGTGTGTGTGTGTGTGTGTTCTAGGGGAGATGTATCAATTACTTCAATTATATGAGCAAGGCACCAATGGGTACAATGGCATTATCCACAAGGTGTTAAGGCATCTGCCAGTATAAGTTACATCAAAATGTGTGTATTTTCATATACCCCTGCTGCAACCCCCCTTCAACTAAAGTTGCACACACACAAATGTACTCATATGCATTAATTACAGTTAGTTTTTGGGTAATTAAATGTTATGCATTTAAATAATTTCATATAAACTGCACTTATTACAGCAATTCATCTGTAATAAGTAATATGTTTTACATGAAGAACTCACTGTGACACTGTAATATAGCAGTAGTGAGATCTTGACAGTGATTAAGACATTTTGCTACAGATAGCAAAACATGATTATACATTATTTTACTGCTAGGTTCTATAATTTTGTGCCTTTTTAAAAAAAAAAAATAAATAAAAAAAAAAAAAACAAACCCACAGGTCTTATTTCATAAACATGTGAGAGCACGACTTTAAAGAAATGATAACTGATGAATAATATGAGACACCACATTTTGACAGAAGACAAAACTTTCGCAGAAGCCCCTTTTTTTTCAGAAATACTATTTGTTAATATATGAGTCAAACTTAGAAAGTGACTTTCAGGTAAGTTTTTTTTTTTTTTTGTCTGTTTAACTATCTAGGCCTATTCTGAACAAGTGTATAATAGCTAACTGTGTTACATTTATCCAATAACACTTGCAGAATTATAGTAAAATCCTATATATTTTTTCAAATAAGAATTATAGCTGAAGTAACCTAAGCAATATTATTTTATATAATATAATTATATAGTGTAATTCATTTAGAAAGAATTCTCAATAGCATATAAAGATTTAACATATGCGAGGAAAATAGAATAATGAAAGTCATGATATTGCATTCAGTCAAACTGAGCAGCTGTCTCTCATGACCTAAGGATTTGTTGCTTTACATTTTCCTGCTCTGATATTTCAAAGGAAGTGAGAAAACCAAGATATGAGACATTTATTTTTAAGCTCCTGTCCAAATTAAGCATAACGCAACTGACTACAGAACAGCTTATTACGAATATTTGTTGACTTTTACAAGAAAAATCAGGTTTTAATCAAGATTAAGCAGTATCTACAGCCTCGTTTCTTTATATCCAGCTAACAAAACTTTTTTATTAGACTTCCAAATAGCAGTGGGATTGCTTTCCTGTGCAGATGCTCCAGATGTCAGTGCACGTCCTGGCATTCACTGCTTTCCTTTCATTTCCAAATGAAATGCAATTATTCTATACATTCAGTCCATACTCCACAGATTTAACTCACATGTACCTTTTTTTGCCAACTAAAGTATCTTGAGATTACTTCACGTTTGTAAGCTACTCAAATTTGTGCGAAGACATGGCCTACTTACCTGCCCTGTTTGGTGATGATCATCTCGGTTTGGTACTTGTGAAACTTGGCCCACAACGGGTAATTATGGAGTAGTACCTGCATCTTGCCGCACACCTGTAGGCCAGGTAAGGAATAGAGAGTCGCGCGCGGGTAGCCATGCTGAAAGTGCGCGTGATACGAGTCCGCGCTGGCCGAGTGGCCGTCTTTACTGTCCGGTGAATAGCCATCAGCCGCTGCGTAAGCCTGGGCCGCACTGCTGCGGCTGAACGCACAGTTACCGAGCGGAGCCGCTGCCACCGCCGCCGCCGCGGAGCAAAACCTTCCCGCCTGCGCTCCGAGTTCGCCAGCGCTCTGCTCGCCGTGGTACGGCGGCGGAAAGTTGTCCTGGCCATTAGGAACTGAGTCTGGATAGTACAGCCTCGCGTCTTGGACGCCCATTTTGAAGTCCGCTAGCTCCTTGCTCCGGTGAAGGTGACCGCTCGTCTCTGCGTCTTTGGCCAAACTTTGCGCGTCGCTTCCATTGAGCATGTTGATATAGAAGCTGCCGCCTATGCCGCCCATTTGCAGGCTCGCTCCGCGCTCACGTGCAGAATCATAGGTTGACAACTTACTTTTTTTGACCTCCTAAAATAAACAGGCTCCACAAAAATCTTTAACGGAAAGGCGCAAAAGCAAAATGAACCGCTTTCTGGCTCTCTCTCTAACACAAGCTTCCGACTTCTGAGAACTGCTCTCTGTCTCTTTTACGGCCAAAGTCAGACCCTAACATATCGGTGTTTCTTGAGGTATTTCATTGTACTGGGTACCTTACTGTAATCTAAATAACAATGCATCACTTTTTTTTTTAAATTTTACATCAGAATGAGAGGTGCCTGTCTCCCAGCCTATGATATACATTCCGTGAAAGGTAATTGAAAGGGCGGGGACTGGAGATCAGGCAGGACGGGTGATAGGGTGATATTTGAGCGAGACTCCGCCCTTTTATTTCAATAGTTCACCGGACCTGTCCGAAATGAACGAGTTTACCAGTGGTTTATCAAACACGATGAAATGTTCAGATATGTGTTCCCGTATTATTGCTTTCTTTATTCACACATCTAGGTTTAAAACTGTCTGTGACGGATCATTACTCGGGATATAAAGACACAGTTACTTCTACCCACTTCTCCAGACTCTGATCTCAGTAAGACTGACTGATACGATTCATGATGAGAATGCCGAGTAACAACGTTAACGGAAAACCTAAAGTGTCCTAAAATGAGATTAACACACAGCTGAGATTAAGATGCACAAATCATTGCATTGGCACAAAGTATTTGTGTTTGATAAACATTTATGATATGATTAAATTAAAACTGGCTTATGTTAAAACAGGGTTAAAGTTAAAGAAAGAAAAATGAAGAAAGTTCACTTGGGGTTCACTATTATGCAGTGTGATTTCATTTATATTTATTTACGGACATATCGAGCCTATTTATGTATGTATTTATTTATTTATATTTTTAAAGAAGCTCAGGTTCATGCGTATTTACATACATAATCTTTATGTAGTACTTATTTTCTAGAAATTAATTTAATACACTTAATAAAACAGACACCAACCAGAGAACAACAGCAACAACAACAACAACAATAACAACAACAACAACAACAACAATACTACTACTACTACTACTACTACTACTACTACTAATAATAATAATAATAATAATAATAAAGAGGGATTTAATGTAATTTTGTAAGATGTTACCTATGGTACAGATGGTACAGAGACATAGGTATGCACAGAGACGTTTTCTCTCTCTCTCTCTCTCTCTCTCTCTCTCTCTCACCCCCCCCCCCCCCCCCCAACGCAACCACCCACCCACCCACCCACACACACACACACACACACACACACACACACACACACACACGCAGGAAAAGCAAAAGAGTTCCCCCTAGTACAAGTATGACACAGTTCCCTTTCAATGCTGTCATTGCACTAATTCTACTTTTTTGTATCTCTCCTAGCAAGGTGAGCTCACAAGGTCACATGCTGAACTCACTGGTGTTGTCACCCACGGCAGGGGCAGATCATCTCCTGTGTTAGGCTGAGCAGGCGAGCTGTGAGTCCCTCTCATTGCTCCGAGGCTGAACATCACCTCTCTGGCTTTAGATACACCACCTCGCTGCAGGAAATCCACCAGTGTCCCCATGATAAACTCACCTTCTGTCCACAGTTAGCCCACTCACACATTCTCAAATAACATGTACACAGGTATTACATTTACAGTGACATCTTCGTCTGTAGCCTGCAGTGGTAAGAGCATTTATTCACTGGTTTAGAATGTAATTCACATTCAGTAGTCACACTTGTTGTCAACAGACTACGGTTTTGTTTTCTATTTCTGGTATATGAGTCAAGAGACTTTCAGTCTCTCAGTTTTATTTCAATAATTGGCGTGTAAGCATGAGAATGCACTAGATTGTAGAAAGTAATTTTAAATAACACATACATTACGGTATACACCTTCTATTCTACACTAGAAATAAGTCAGTTGCTTAAAATGATAATTTTTTCATTAAGATTATGGCCAGGAAGACTTTTTGTTTTGTTAACCTTTAAAAATAGATCATCCGAGCTGTTATATCACCTTGGCTAAATACTGACGTGTTTGTGATAACTGTAGCATGAAATCCAAGGGAACACT
The DNA here is from genome assembly GCA_023630585.1 of Cranoglanis bouderius. Taxonomy (NCBI): domain Eukaryota; kingdom Metazoa; phylum Chordata; class Actinopteri; order Siluriformes; family Cranoglanididae; genus Cranoglanis; species Cranoglanis bouderius. The sequence continues at coordinate 3,978,199 of CM042562.1, read as the reverse complement.
TTATAAGGTATATTGTGTACATTACAATGTAAAAGTAATGAAAGTTGTGACAATATCATTGTCAGGATGCCTCATACCTGTTGACATTCACATTTATGGCATTTAGCAGACACGCTTTTCCAGAGTGCCTTACAGAAAGAAAAGCTTTCATTTATACAACTGAGCAGTTGAGGGTTAAGGGCCTTGCTCAAGTAACAGCTTGGTGGTGTTGGGACTTTCTGATTAGTAGTCCAATGCCTTAATCGCTGAACTACCACTGCCTGACATGTTTTCTCATCTTTTCTGTATTAAATCAGAAAGAAATTATTCGAACACATTTACACGTTCTTATCTGTCATACGTGTTTTTGCGTTTTTAAAACTTTATTAAGAAATTTCAAATACTGATTACATCAAAATGTCAAGTATCCATTACATCAAATGATCAATTATCACAGCAGAAACATGTTTGTTAACATTTCAAAGAACATACAGTATATTTACATGAATATTTACATTTTGCCAGCTATCACACGTTTAAAATGTCCCATGGGTATTTATTTTTTGTCCTTTTGTCAATTGTCCTTTGTTGTTTTAGTTCTCTTATAATCTGTTTAAACACAAATTCAGCAGAGAAATGGGATTGTTTTTGTCACAGTTTCACATGTGTCATTTAGTCATATGGTAGAGTGGTGCCCTTTTGACTCATTCTATGCAGTACGTTTTCTACAAGTATGATATTTTCCAATGTTTTCCAGCATCTCTAGACCTCTGAATCTATTGCATCACATCAGTGCATACTGCGGATGATTTCTGTTGATGACTTGCTCTGTCTGCTCTCAGTCCACTATGCATGGAGGAAGGTAGAAGTACTTCTGATCCCCACCCCCCATTGAAACCTGACCGAGGCTGGCGTTCGCATGGACCCTAGCGCTGAGAGATAGGCCCTGCCGCACTGTACTTCATCACTCGTGTCAAACAGCACTTGTGCGGTGTGCTTAAAGTGTTCATGCTTTTTACTTTTTCAGATGGCTTTTATGCTTGGTCAAAATGAAAAATCAGATAAATTTCAGCACATGCCATTTAGACCAAACAGGTTCAGGCGGTAGAGAATTAATCACTTTATTAGCATGTGATTTGTTTGCAGATGTGACAGTAAATAAACCATGATTTATTTAACATAACAGTTACAGGGAGTCACACAGTGCAGTTTTGGATTTGGCTGGTGTGTGTGAGGGGCCTGAAGTGGGGCAGCCTTCTTAATTATTGTGTAAATAGCCCTGATTAGACAGTCTTTGCAGCATATGTTTTCCAACCCATTCTCTGCACTAGACCTCCCTGTTTGAGTATACAGAGGCATAAGGACCTAATTAACACAACATATATTAATTCAAATTCCCACCTCAGGTGTGAAAGTAGGCTTTGGGGAGGCACCACCTACAGGGGCTGTGAATGCAGTGGGGGGCTGTGAGAAGAGGCAGTGGAATTAAGAGCAAGCAACAGAGAGAGAGAGAGAGAGAGAGAGAGAGCACAAACAAAGTGAGTGAGAGACAGACAACTTGACGAGAGAGGAGCAGTGAAGGTAGCACTTAGTGCTCTGTGGAATTCGCACCCAATATCACATGAACTCTTGGAGATGTGTAAATGTATTCCTCTGCAACCTCAGAAAAAGAGACTGCCACTTCCTTAGTTTATAATTAGCTGGTAATCAATGCTAAGTCTCTTGGAGAGAACACTGGGGGCTGCATGGAGGCACCGGGACCAGACCTCCTTGAGCTAATTCCAATTATGATTTATCACTTTGTAGAGTGAGAACTGTATGAAGCACCAATTTACCAAGAGTGCTGACAGTAACGTCAATTTTAACAATTAATTTAGATTGACACAACAGTCACAGAGTCAAGTACAACTATAAAAAATTATGTGACGCCTGCCTGAAACACATTTAAAAACATTACTGTAGGACAAACGCGTATTCTCACAATAGCAAGATCCCTTGACATTCTAATTACTTTGTTTCTGTCAGTATGGTGGTGTTATGCAGTTTAGTGGCATGATAAACATTCTCTGAAGATTTTTCAAAACCAATCCATAAACAGGTGCACGGGCACGCAAGACAGACTGCAGACTCTGCAGACAAAATGAAGACATGACATTTCATGCTGCTAATGCTATCAGTAAGAGAGACCACCCAAACATGTTCACAATTACTGCTAAATCATCAAACCTGATGCAATTCTGCAATTGATATACTTGCACAAGTTGTCTGTTAATGTCTGTTAACACAGAAGAATTGAAACTACACCAGGAATGCCGAGGCGGAGGCTGTATAAGGGGCACTTGGTGTGGCCGTGTAGAATTGTGGCACGTTGTTGGAGGGAGGGTCTCAGAGATTAAATGCTTTGCTGTGCTTGCTGAGTTACACAGACAGCGCAGTGCCTGCATTTGACAGAACAGGGCAGCTGTGCACTCACTTTTATTCCTGTGGCTTGCTCCACTGGCCCAAAAGATTCCCCCCACAATTCTGTCTTCCTTGACTTGGCAAAGTGCCATAATATTCCGTCTATTCCTCCAGGATACTTCTCTCTGGCTGCAAGACCAAGGCAAATCTTAAAGACTTGTGAAGCAAAGCACAGACTTGTGTTGCCCCACTCTGTCTGCTCGGAGTGAAATCATGAATGAGGGAGAGTGTATCTGTGTCTGTATCTGTTGGCCGATGGCCTGGAAAAAGCACTTGGCCCAGTGTCAAGGCTCATCTGTGTTAGCGAGTCATGACAATCATAAATCACTATGAAAGCCAGTTTAAATCTACCTTTATATATGCACTCTAACACAGCTATATGACTATATAGCACTTTTTAATACACATAAGAAGAAGTGAGAGTAAACAGATGATAAAAGACATCAGTAACATCGCGACCAGATGCATGGCTTTAAAAAGACATTATGTACCTGTGTGCTGGGCACATGAAATGTTGAAGTTAATTACGTTTATGAATCTGCCTACTAAGAAAAGCCTAAGTCTAAATTAGTCACTTTTCTCAATTCCCTTTAAGTTCACAACGTATTATTGTGTGATCGGCTCAGTGGAGATTAGAAGCCACTTCCTAAAAACATTAGAAATATTTTTTCACTTCATAATTAGAATTTGCTTAGTGGTTTCCAGGAAATGGGGGTGGGTGGTGGGTGGTTGGGTGAGGGGGCATGGTGGCTTAGTGGTAAGCACACTTGCCTCGTGCCTCCGGGTTTGGGTGCTCAAACCTGCTTCTGCCCCGTATGTTTTCAGAGTTTGCATGTTCTCCCCATGCTTCGGGGGTTTCCTCTGGGTATTTCAGTTTCCTCCCCCAGTCCAAAGACATGCGTTGTAGACTGACTCGCATTTCCAAATTGTGTGTTAATGGGTGTGTGAGTGTGTGTGTGTGATTGTGCTCTGTGATGGGTTGGCACCCTGTCAATGGTGCCCCTGCCTTGTGCCCTGAGTTCCCTGGGATAGGCTCCAGGCTCCCCCATGACCCTGTGTAGGATAAGCGATATGGAAAATGGGTGGATGGATGGGTTCCCAGGAAACATTTTGATTTCATCAGGGTCTAAATTATTTAATGCTTTCTAAGAGTCCACTCATTCAATTCAATTAAATTTTATTTGCATAGCGCTTTTAACAATAGACATCGTCACAAAGCAGCTTTACAGAGATACATCAATTTTGGATCTAAATTTTAAATCGATAAATTTATCCCCAATGAGCAAGCCAGTGGTGACGGTGGCAAGGAAAAACTCCCCGAGACGACATGAGGAAGAAACCTTGAGAGGAACCAAGGTTTGGGAACCCATCCTCATCTGTGTGACACCGGATAGTGTAATTATAAGTAAATCCCTTCTATAACTGTATGATACATGATATAAAATGCAACTGTGTAGTCTGGAGATTCACCACAGTCTCAAGATGAAGTCTATTTTGCTGAAGTCATGAACTGTCCACTGATGGACTGATGGAGCGTAAAGTTGGTTTGTGAATTGTTTGTGGAGGCTGTCCATATGGGCCCATCCTCAGCAACAGCGAGCGACCCCCAGTGACGAAAACCCCATAAGCAGGGCACCAGGACGGACCAGGGCACCAGGACGGAGCAGGTTCTGAACTGGAGCTGGCACATTCAGTGGGCATCCCGAGGTAGGAATAGGAAACAGATGGAAAAGGATTAGTGTGTATGTCAGGCAAAAATGACCATGTGCATTTGTTATCATTTTATCAACGATGACAGAAGTACAAGGTCATGAGATGTGATTAGGTGAATGCTAGGCCAAAGAAATGAGTCTTTAATCTAGATTTAAACTGAGAGAGTGTGTCTGAACCCCGAACATTATCAGGAAGGCTATTCCAGAGTTTAGCTCTACCTCTTTTAGTAGACTTTGATATCTTCGGTATTATCAGAAATCCAGAGTTTTGCGACCTTAAAGAGTGTGATGGATTGTAACGTGATAGAAGATTGGTTAAATACAAAGGGGCTTGGACATTTAGGGCTTTATAGGTGAGCATGATGGATCACTGGAACACTTTGACTGTACTGAAAATCACCAGAAATCATGGATAACTTGTGCAGTTATTCACTTGCTATGGTTACAGCTTATGTTAAGTAAGAGTGGTTCCTAATTTTATCCATATACTTCTGTGGAGGTTGGCCTTGTGCCCCGAGTTCCCTGGAATAGGCTCCAGGCTCCCCCACAACCCTGTGTATGAGCAGTACAGAAAATGTGATAAGTGGTACAGAAAATGGATGAATGAACGAATAATTCTGTGGAATTTACAGGGACAATACAATTAGTTAATTAATAGTGTCATACTAATCTATTTAATATTGCCCTCTCGTTGCATTCCATAGTTTCTTTGAGTGCAATTATAATGTCCAAAACATGAATTTCAGTGTGACATATTCTGATTACAATGGACTATTAAGCTGGAGTTAATACTGCTAATCACACAAGCTAATGTCATGCAAGAAAAATTAATTTAAGTTCAAGAACAGATTCACTCATAACTAAGACACACATCTGTCTTTGTCAAACTCCGCCCTGCAGACGCAACTCCCATGCAGCTATCCTTGTAGTGCACAATTCTGTAGTTATGTCTGAGGTCTGAATACTGATATGCACAATTTCTGAATTAACTCCTCAATGCAAGTGCATAACTAAAGTCATGTAACCCGTTTAGCTCCGTAAACAAACTTAAAGTTGTCACATGGTTACTTTACATTTTGACACATCTGTCAGTAACCGTAGTTGAGCCATTAGCATCTTATTAATCTTTTTCACCTGATACTCAATTACAGAGGGCTATATGCAACATGTATGGTGTCTATGGTTATTATTATACTGGTTTACTAGGGGAAGGGAGAGGGTGTGTGTCAGCTTGGGGGTACTTCCAAAATGCACATTTTAGTGCACCAAGTCAAAAAAGTTCTTCAGAACAGGTTTTGGCTAAAGTATGACAAGTAAATTAGGCAACATTAGGAAACTCTTCTAATTTTTCTAAAATCTAGAAACATCATGTTCTGTGCAGTAAGACAGATGAGTTTGCGGTCAGTTTACAATGAGCTTTCTGTATTTTCCAGGTGTACGAGGATTCTGATGGCAGGAAGGTTTAGTAATGCTGGTGCTCCATCCTGCGCAATGACACACTTGGCACAGAAGCTTGGCCTGCCACTCTCAGCCTGATGAAAGCACCCACTGCTTGGTGGGAAGTATATTTAGTCTCTCATCAGGAAGGACCACTGTGGGAAAACACAGCGCAAGAGAGCACTAGGCTAAGGAAGAGGGAAGACATCCTGTAATGATACCTGCCTCTTATTTTACCCACAGACATTTCTTCCACTCTTTTTTACTGTGTCATCACATGAGGTCAGTTTTATGATCTATTAAATATAATTGTGTGCCTAACTTTTCCTCATGTACTAAATGTCATTAATGTATTAAGTCACTAATGAGCATGTGGGTGACATTTAAGATACTGAACAGCGCCAGGGAGGAACTAGAGCAAGAAAGACAGTATGTTTTTGGAGGTGTTAAGAACGGGAGAACTTGGAGGAAAACTATGCAGAAACAGTCCTCTCTGAAACTATTGGAACGGCAAGGCCAGTTCATTGTTTTTGCTGTAGACTGAAGACATTTGGGTTTGAGATCAAAAGATGAATATAAGATGAGCGTTTAGAATTTCAGTTTTTATTTTCAGGCATTTATATGTATATGTGTTAAACAACATAGAACATAGCACATTTTGTATCAGACCACCCAATTTGTAGTTGAGCAAAAATATTGGAGCATGTGACTGACAGGTGTTTTTCAGATTTGTCCTGTTAGATTGATTGTTTAAACAATAAATAGCTCTGAACATCTACTCTTGATTTTAGCCTTGAGTTTCACCTGTGAAAACTGCATTTGTTGTTAAAAAGGAAAAGCCAAATTGAAGATCAGAGAGCTGTCTATGGGAGAAAAGCAAGTCATTTTGAAGCTGAGAAAACAGGGCAAATCAAGCAAAGGCACTGCACAAACAATGGGCATAGCCAATATAACAATTTGGAATGTCTTGAAAGAGAAAGAAACCACTGGTGTACTGAGCAACAGACACTAAATGGGTCAGCCAAGGAAAACAACAACAGTTGATGACAGAAACATTGTGAGAGCTGTGGAGAAAAACCCAAAAACAACAGTCAGTGACATCACCAGCAACCTCCACAGGGCCGGGGTGAAGGTATCACAATCCACTGTTTGAAGAAGACTTCAAGAGCAGAAATATAGAGGCCATACCACAAGATGCAAACCACTCATCAGCAGATCTGAAAGCCAGATTAGAATTTGCAAAAGAAATACAGAGTTGAGCCACAAAAGTTTTGGGACCAACATTAACCTCTAAGTGATGGAAAGGCCAAAGTGTGGAGAAAGAAAGGATATTCTCATGATCCAAAACATACAAGCTCATCTGTGAAACATGATGTAGTTTGTAGTGTCATGGATTGGGCTTATATGGCTGCTTCTGCAACAGGTTCACTAATCTTTATTGATGATGCAATTCATGATGATAGCAGCAGAATGAATTCAGAAGTTTACAGGAACATTTTGTCTGCCAATATACAGAGAAATGCATCCAAATGAATCGGGAGGAACTTTCTCATGCAGCAAGACAATGATCCAAAACACACTGCCAACTCAACAAAGGAGTTTATCAGGGGGGAAAAGTGAAAGGTTTTAGAGTGGCCAAGTCAATCACCAGACCTTAACCAAATTAAGCATGCATTTCACCTCCTGAAGAGCAGACTGAACAGAGAAACCCCCTGAAACAAACAACAACTGAAAGAGGCTGCAGTAAAAGCCTGGAAAAGCAAGAAACCAACAATTTGGTGGTCACTGAGCCGCAGGCTTGATGCACTTATTGCAAGCAAGGGATATGGAACCAAATATTAAGTGTTATTTACTTTAATTTACTTATGTTGCATACTTATGTGTTCCTATACTTTTGCTCACCCCAAAATTGGGTGGTCTGATAAAAAAGGTTCTATGTTTTATGTTGTTTAACATATCTACATGTACTGTAAATAACAAAAAATAAAAGCTGAAATCCTAAACTCTCGTCTCATATCCATATTTTGATCTCAAACTCAAATGTCTTTGGTGTATTGCACAAATAAATGAATCGGTCTTGCCGTTCCAATAGTTTCAGTGGAATCTGTTTGAAGAGAACATGTGACACTCCACACCGAGAGTACCTTGAGTTCAGATTCAACACTACTCACTGTGCTACCATGCTCCCCTCTGTGAATCTAAATTTCCTTAAAATTCAAAAAGCATGCAGTAGCTATAAAATGCACATAGTAGTACTGGCCAGGATAATTACAATAAGAGATACCTGAGAAAAGCAAAGAGCATCATTTTAGAATCAACAAATTCCAGCTACAGTTTATTTAATCCTCTATCATTCGGAAAATGTTAAAAGCATCTGAGCCTGACTGAACAACAAAACTCAAGAAACGTTTCTTACACTCTTGCTGCCAGACTGGTTGCACACACACACACACACACACACACACACACACACACACACACACACACACACACACACACACACACACACACACACACACACACACACACACACAATGGGTTTTCTATACCCACTGAGTTTATCTACTCACTAGCAAATGACTTTGCCTTTGTACACATATTACGCATATTACAATTATGTTATTTATGTTATTAATCTACTTCAAATGCTGTGAAACCCAATGCACAACCAAGCTGAATATTGTAGGGCTGACCTTGCATCCGTGAACCCTGAGCTTTGTGAATTTTGAACTGAATACATAATAATGCAAGGCAATTTCTTGCCCACCTTTTTCACATTAGTAATGAGATTTTACTGTGATGAACTGTGCAAATATTTTAATAGTCATAAACACCTAATAACGGTCCAAACACGTTTCATATTACTGTGCACACGTGTATGTAAAATGAAAATTTAAAAAACCCTTTAAATTAATTCAGTTAAATAAAAATAAAATAATTGAAATTACATTTATAGCATTTTATGTAGTCATTCAAGTAATGACTTATATTTTCTTTCCTACAGTTGTTACTGTTCAATTCAGTTTAATTAAATTCAATTACATTTGTATGGCATTTTAACAAGGGACATTGGATGAAACTTTGAGAGAAACCAGACTCACAAGGGAACCTGTCCTCTTTCTCAGTGACACTGGATAATTACAGTGTACTGACATGTAGAGAAAATGAATCAGTATTATAGTATTAAAAAGACCTGAACATAAGACAGATTTAAAGTCAGGAGTAAGCCTCAAAGTTTCTTTTTAATTAGAGTGTTAATTCTACATTCAGAGTAATGAACTTGCTATTGACAGGATGAATTACTTTATTTGTAGGATGAAAACATTTCTGGCTTTGAAATCATGCGAAAAGTTCAAAGAATTAAGGCCAGGGCAGATCACCTTTATGGTGTAGCTGTTTGTATATATGTCACAGTTTGCCCCTAGGCTCTAGCTTTGCTCACCCATACAGCTTTTAAGCTGTGGCATGAAGCAGACACTGATGTGTGTGTGTCTATGTGTGTGTCTACGTACGTCGTGTATTTGCGGTTTCTGTGAATGACAGCTGTGAGAAAGGCCTCAGCTTGAGGCTGGGCAGCACTAGCACAAAGGAGCTGGGGGTGGTGGGTGTCGAGGTGGCTTAAAGCGCTGTTACATGTGACAACAGCTTGCCAACCAGCGGTCTTGCTGAAGCCTTTCTCTAATTCATCCAGCTTTATTAGTCTTAATCATTCAAATAATTTATTTTTAGTGGGATATGGCCTCTTCAAGATGCATCCCTATGTTCTAGCTCCTAGCAGTCCACTAATGAGTGTCAATCTTCTGGCTTTGCCACTTTTCCAGCAGACACCTCCTTTGACACACACAGGCCTGCAGTCAACATGTATTACTTGCCTCAACCAAAGCTGACATCGTAGCACAATTGTGCAGACACTTTAAGACAGTAGATTTTCTGAGTTGTGAAAGATTCTGAGCATCAGACTTCACTTTCTGTGAACCGGACATCATCACTTTACAGACATCATCACTTTGCATTATTTGGTTCAGCCATTCTAGTCAGCATTTGGCAGACACCTTTATACAGAGCAACGTACAGAGCTTTTTAGTAGCCATCAAAAATATGTCCTCATACTAGTACATATAGTTCAAGGTCTAAGAATACTATCAATATAAAATGCTGTTACAGTGAGTTTGTACAACAGGTTTGTATAGCAACACAAACAGATTTATTATTATTATTATTATTATTATTATTATTATTATTATTATTATTTTATTTATTATTATTATTTTTTACATTGCTCAGTGTTCATTGTCACTCCATGTAGCTTTCTATACCACCATATTTCCAACCAATTCTGAATTTCTGTATTTTAATAAATCAAATAAGGGTCAAATATGCACTCAGCCATAACAATCCTTGTTCAGGTGACATGTTGGTAAGTTTTCCATGTGAATCATGGTACTGGAAAAGCAGAATGCTTTAGTGATATTGTGATTAAATATCAATATACTTAGACATTGTCAACCTCTAAATATTCACAGTTATATTCACACACACAAAAGAAACAACTAGATGCTCCTAATGTTGCATTAGCAAACCTGTATTCTACTAAAGCTGTTATGATCCAAGTTGACCATTCATTAGAATTTTTAAATGGTCTTTCCCATGTCAGTAATTTCACAGTTAAGAAAACTGTGTGTTTAGCACTGACATATTACCACTTACTTTCATTTAATAAAAAACATACTGAACTTTTTCTTGTATCACTGTATTTCAGATTAACAGTAGTGATTTCAGTTGGTAATCTTTACACAATACACTGAAATGTCCTATTTGTTTCTTATGAAAGGATGTTTTTTTTATACTCATGAAGTAATTTTTTAATTGATTAATAAATCATATCATATCATAGGGCAGTCCATGATAATGAACTAGACAGAAAAAACTATAATGCTTTAAAAAATGTCTATTCTTTTCTTTACTTTTTTTTTTTTTATTCACCATTATCGGCAATGTTTTGGTTCCTACTGTTCCTACTAACTGGAAGTACCACTAATTTGTTTTTTTGTTAGTGTGTTACTTAGGTAAGGACTAAAAAGGCTATCAGCAATAATGATCTGTCATGATGATGTGTACAGTATCAGCATGCAATGTTTCCATGTGAGCGCACCCTGGTAGGTCTGTCCATGGCAGGCACAGCACAGAGCACACGGGCGAGGGATATATTTTGTTTCCGTATTCCTGTTCCCGGGGTTCTTGGGAGAGTTCAATTTTCTAGTAACTCAGCAGACGTCACACGGCTATTCTGGCCAGTCATTTGTGACAGCCGGACAGCAACAGCAACGTCAGAGCAGGAATGCTTCAGAGGGAGGACTGTTACAGACACTGATCCTAACAGAGGAAGTGGAGATGGGGGCTCTCCCGTTTCACTGGGATGGCTGCTGCTGGTAGGGGGACATAGGCAATCTGGATAAATGAGGAAGAGACAAGACAGAGACAGGAAGAGGGGTGGGCATGGTATTTGTGTGTGGTGCCAGAAGAGCTAAGCTCCTGGCTTGCTGCATTCCTTGAGATCAACACCATGGTGTTTCCTTTCACCCCCATCAGGAGGGTCCTGGCCTGCCTACTTGCTGTCCCCTACTACCCCCATATTATGGCTCCTCTCATTTTTCCTCTCCAGAGACTACCTTCAGTGTCACTTCACTACCATTCCATTACTCTCACTTCATACACTCTTATAATTGCTGTCTTAAATTGAATTTGTTTACTGCCATGCCAGTATTTGCACTTTAATACTGTATGTCTGTGCATCATGTTTAAAAGTTTGCCCTATAACAATAATCTTTCTTATTATACTTGCACATGGAAAGCTGAAGGAAAGTCTTAGCTTTTGAGAAGAAGACACAAAGTTCAAGAGGTTAAACTGCTTGCAGCCAACAGACTGCTTTGCAGCATTTGTAAATTAAGAGGGTCGGGACCCCATGACAACATCACGTAGTCCAGCAGCATTCGCGCTCTATAGGAACTGCACGGGCAGTAAATTAATTTGGCTCTGGTTTTGCTCTGTGTTGGTCCATTGAGTACTCATTCTTGTGTACCTGCGTGCTAATAGAGAGATAGAGAACCTCCATAAAAACATCATCCAGAGCCAAAGATTTATCTGGTAATCATCTTAGACAGGTCCTTGACAAACACACACACACACACACACACACACACACACACACACACACACGCACACACACACATGGTTTATGGTATGGTTTATGATTCCATACCTTGTCATTGCTACTGTTAAGACATTGAATACATTCTTGACATGCAAAATAATGACCACATATCCAGACTTCATTTAATAAACTCTGCATTATTCTTAACATTTTAACATGTATATAATTTATATCTATTTTATTCAGTATGTATGTAATTTACAGTATATCCATTCATACATTACTCACATTTGAAAAGCCCTGTACTGTAGTATACATGAGGTATATGCGATAACGAGGGAATGCTGAGCTGGGAACCTGAAATTACTGTGCACTTACAAATTAAAGCAATTGACTTTCAACTCAGAGTGCAAAAACAGGAACGTCTGCCATTCTAATTACACAAGTAACAAGTTTGCACAAAAACTATAACCAATAACCAACCAATAACACAACCACAATAACCATGCAGGTATATAATAAGGTCACACTTCACTTTTCCCCATCTTAGCTTAGTAGTACATAGACAATATAATATTTGTCCATGTCATGATGTTTTTACCCTGAAATGTAGCAAACACTCCTTCACATGAAGCAGTAATGAATAATTGTGAACTGTATGTGTTAATTAGATGTAAAATCCACAAACCCTGATGCTTTCAATGGATAGAAATAGAGCCATTATTGTTGAGACAAGCATTTAAAGCCTCTTTAACCAAATTCCTTCATAGTAAATAGTTACAGCACTTAGTGGCACAGTGGCCTTACATCCCATCCTGAAGAGGCTGCTACTGATTTAAATATAAATAAATATAAATATTTACGTATAGGAAATAAGCTATTCTGTCTAGATTGGCTGGTCTATATATCCCTGCCTCTGCTGAATTATTTTTTTCCAAGTGGGGACAAAATGTAACCCCCCAAAATTGTCTTTATTGTTTAACCTTTTGATCTTTTGTTAAAAAAAAAAAAATCACAAAAATACTCTGTTCTCATGGATATCAAACAACTGCAAACACAACACAGGTTTATTAAACAATAAAGACAGCCTTGTTTCACAGCCTTCTTTGCTTATATTTACCAAGGGTGCCAATATTAGTGGAGGGCACTGTACGTGGGATGTAGGATAAGTGGAATAAGTTATGAATGGCTTTGAACATGAGCAGTAGAATTTTATAGTGAAGATGTTGTTGGACAGGAAGTCAGTGGAGCCGAATAAGGTCTTTGGTCTGTAATGCTGAATGAAGACATCTATCCCTACTACCACACACACATCATGAATCCTCAGATAATAACGTGTCTGCTACACTGGAACTTTGTTGTAAAAGCAAACAAAACGAGGCAATGGAGTGAGCTGAACCTAAAACCGTATCAGAATAAATTGAAATGAAATGACTTTGAGAAGAATACATTCGGTGTGTCCTAACACAGCAGTCAAACTGAGTGAAATTATATTGCAGATATAAATGTCTTGGTAGTGATCACAAGTTTGTCTGGACATAGTTGCTTGTAAGGAACATATTCTGGGTAAGTGTGTGGGTGTGAAATCCTGTGTGAATTTATGCTTTCCGGTACTTGTCTCAAGGTCAATTGTTTTAGCTTGCATTCATGCTTATATACAGTGGTTTCTATGCGTGTGCATTTTGGACATCTTCATATAAAACTATATATAATATATATAATATATACAGTTAATTAAATATATATATAAAATATATACAATTAATTAATTAATTATTTTTAAAAATGTCTTAGTAAGCCACCAGACCAGCTTTAATGTACCATGTCATAGATTCTACAGGTCTCTAGAACTGTATAAGAGGGATGAACACCATTCTTCCAAAAGATATTTCCTCAGTTGGTGTTTTGGTGGTGGAGAGTTCTGTCTAACACACTGGTCTAAAATCTCCCATAGCTGTTCAAGTGGGTTGAGATCTGGTGACTGTGAAGGTCATAGCATCTGATTTATATTTTCATATGCATCAAACCATTCATTGAGCCCTCATGTCCTATGGATGGGAAAATTGTCATCCTGGAGGAAAGCACTCTCATCAGGCTAGAAATGTTGTAAAGATGATCAGTAAGAATTTGCAGTGACCCTTCCCTCTAAGGGGTCAAGTGGACCAAACCTTTTTCATGCACAACTTATGTCAATTGCCCTTCATCAATGCTCAATTTCTAACGACAGGACCAGTGATATGTTAGTTTGTTGGATTATTCTCAACCCATTAGTGGCATTGAGGAGACACCTGATACACTGGTAGTAGAACCACATGCATCACAATGCCATACCAGTGTCACTGAAGTTAACAATTCAATTCTATAACATTTAATACTTTTATGTATTTCTTCTAATCTATCTAAATACCACCCTACATCCAAAATGTGCAGCTCTGTCACCACATCTTTTTAAACTGCAACTTATGCAGCATCACAGGGAAGGTGAACACACTTGGAGGAGAGTGCTAATTCTAATTTGAGCTCATAGATGTTAGTGTTGCTCTAATCAACAATCCAGAGAGCAGCACCAATTTTGTTCTCTTGGATTCTTGGCCACCAGTGGCCAATTAATGACTGGTCAGTGTTCACAGCTTAGAACGTATTTAGTTGAGCGTTAGGTTCTTAATGAAGAGACAAAAATGGGTGTTAAAAATGTCGCTGTAGTAAACATGTGCCAAAATGTGTCTCTTTTAAGTAGAAGTACCTGAAACGTGTGCTGCATATGCAGGATGACCCTGGAATTAAAACAATACTAAACCTGGCACATGAGGGGAGACTGGGAAAATGTAAAGTGACGAAGGGTGCCTTTTGTGTGGGAACTGACATGGTGCAAGGCTGACACGGTGCTCCCTCTGGGGGTTAACTTCCAGTCAGGGTAGAAAAAGTGGGTCAAAAGTAGGTCAGGAGAAAGTGGGGGAGGGAAAGACGGAGGGGTGAAAAGAAAGGATGTGAATGGTTAAGGTGGACTCTATAACAAAAATGAATGTTTAAGGGGATTGACAGAAAAAATTTGTACAGGTGGAGGATGAAGGGGAGAGTCATGAGGTGATAGAGTGGTTGTCCTTTGTCTCTGCCCCCTACAGCAACTCCAGCTGGCTCATACTAACTGAGGACAACAAAACAGTGGTGTAATCAGTGCATGTGCTATTTGGCATCCGACAGTTCAGCTTGTGGCAGGACACCAGAAGATGCCACAGCTGGGACACAGCTGCTTCCACAGCCACTTCACAAAGGCTCGCATACTGTCACACATACAGGAGCTGCAGGTGACATGTGCTGAATATATGATAAACATTTATGCAGTGAAAAATGAGTCAGCCTTTCCACTTTATAAATTAAAAACTGAAAAAGAAACAGTAACAAGAAAGGAAGCAAGACACACAACATAAAGTATCTCCAGATACATTGCATATTTTGGAACTGGGCACAGTTTGGGAACATTGACAGTACCTCTGGCCTTCCCTGCTGGTGTTCTCTCCAGTACAGCTAATTTGATCTCCCCCCTCTTAGCTAAAATCAAAGACTGACCCTTACATTTTGTTAATTAAAATTAATGTCCGTCCCCTTGGCACTGACTTGTTACATCAGATGGAATCAGCTTTGTGTCAGCGACCCTGGGGGTCTCTGGCCCTAACGAGCCTAAGATCCTAATTAGATACAGAGAGGCCTAGAGGGAGGGAGCAGGCAGGAGGGGGCACAGAGGGTCCTGCTGGGCTGACCGCAGCCACAGGGCTAGCAGTATTTATACTTCAAACACCTATGGCACACACATTGGTGAGACCAGAATGACACTGGACCCAGGCGGTACCTTCTGCTTCATCCATCACAACTCCTATTATCAGTCCTGAGAGAGAGAGAGAGAGAGAGAGAGAGAGAGAGAGAGAGAGAGAGAGAGAGAGAGAGAGAGACCAATTTTTAAAATCATTATTCAAACCCAAACTGTGAGTAGCTGCATGTATGTATCAGACATTAGTGAGCTCAACCTTACCGTATTAAATCTAACATTTTAGTAATTCAAACACTGCAGCAAGCAGTTTCAAACACAAGTTTCATAGTGTAATATTTAGGCTTTTTTTTTCAGATGCTGATATATCTCTTCATTAATTTGAACAAGTGAGGGCAACATGGTCAGATTTTGCATTATTTCATACAAATGAAGTTGTGACATCATCCACTCACCCATCCTCTAACCTTAACCTTAATCCTCACAGCTTTTCATAAATACTGAGTCGTTCAGATTCTTACAAAGACTATATTGAAAGACTATGTTGTTTCATTTGGTATCACTTGCTTCTAGATTTGCACCGAAGCATCTGTTAGTGAGTGTGCACTAATAAGTGTGTGCTGAGTCATAAATGAACCCACCAATTCTATTTCCCATCATCTACAGTACCCTCAAATTGTCCCCCAGTTTATGAGTTGTAAAACTGATCAAGATGTTGTAAAAATGATTACAGATAGAGTTAAAAAGTCAAACCTATTGTTATATTTTGTCACAAAATCTTTACATATTTATTTAAATAAATGTAATATTTGCTCTGGCTCTTTTTTGAGTCAACTCTTATTTCATTGGCCTCAGTGACTGGCCACTACTCATTCCCATGGCAGTAACTTGTTTGTGTCATCTCATCTTTGCTGTGCTGTACAGGAGAGTGTTAGCTCTGTGTGTGACAAACCCTTTTGGCTGAGATGAATGTCAATGGGCTGGATGGCAGTTTGGGTGCTGATGTGGGCTGTGCCAACGTGAGCGGACAGAGACGGTGGAGGGGGAATGTGCTCAGGCCTGGAACAGACATGTGTCAGTAACACAAAAGGAGACATGATGAGACACGCTAGCCAGGCAGATGCTAAGTGTTTGTGAAGGTCTGAGCCTGGATGGATAGGGTTTGAGGGTGGGGTGAGAGGTCTTTGGTTGATCTTCTGACTCATCCAGGCATGAGGTAGCTTTTATATATTCATTGTAAGTGGGAAGGAAGTAGAGTTAGGAAAATAATCACCCACCATACTTCTTAAGAAGTCACACTCTCCCTGTATCTGTTTCTCTCACATCAGTCTCTCTCCAACACATTAAAATTCAGGTTCTTGTTTCAACTTTTCCAAAAAGTGTGTTTTTTTTTTTATTCATTTCCCCTTTTCTTTTCTTTTCATTTGGTCTGCTATGGCTATTTGCAAAGAGAATCAAATGCAGTATCATATACAGTATCTTATACAATATTTAAGATACTGCACTTAACTATCCAATAGGAACACTCCATTATCCTTCCGTATTAAAGAAAGTATAGAAGGTATTAAACAAGACAGAAATTACTATAAGTACACTCCCCTATCAAACGTTTGGAGAACCCTTGCACAAGAAAATGTGCATGCTTTGGTTTGTCAGTCTTTAACCTAATATTAAAGACTAGACAGGATACTTGTGAGGAATCATACGTGTGAATTATATTTTCATTTCATTATAAAAACAACAACAAAAAAAACCTCCCTTAGCTACTGCTGCATGCACTTCTTTGTGTTCTGAGAGTGTTCTGCAAGTTCTCTGTGATGTCTCAGAAGTTTGTGGTGCAGGCTAGATATCCTTCTCTTAACACTTTCAAACCAACTTCTCCCCAAACTGATTATAGTCTTTGTTAAAGAAAATAAAAAAGAAAATAAAAAAGAAAGAAAGAAAGAAAAAAAATATTTTCTTTCTTTCTTTCTTCTTCTTCTTCTTCTTCTTCTGATTTTTTATTTTTATTTTATCATTATTTAATAACAAACCAACCACCTTGGTGAGAACGGAGGTAAAACCTTTGTTAGAATCTAGAGAAAGCACAAAATGCTGACTCATTAATCCATACCTTCTAGTGAAAGCATGTTTTTATGTGCATTATAACTACTGACTTACGAGTACATTTGTCATATATATCTGTTTTGTGTTTATATCAATTTATATACACTATTTATATCAATTTTGTGATCATCTCAACCTACAATCAACATTTCTGGAAATTTAGACAGAAATAATACACAGAAATAATTGTTAACACTGTCTATTTTGACATGTTAACATTTTAACCTTTTGAAAATGTTAGAAAAAATGTTTTTAAAAAATATATTGTTACAAGACGCTCCAGTTATTAATTCCAATCCAATTCATTAATTACCTGGCTTTCTTAATGTGTTCTGAATATGAACATTCCAAGGTAGCTTTGAGACTTCTGTTGTTAGCAATGTTTAAAATTAAATAGGCAATTTACTACTAAGAAGAGTTTATTAGTATACCATTAACAGTGTATGAATATCAATAAAGAAATTATGACGATAAATGTAATCTGCTGAATGGATTTTGTAAGCAGATATTATATGAACTATGAAGCCGTGGGATCTGAATAGAGCTGTCCAGCTTTCCTGTAATGTAATATCTCATGGAATAACTCAATTAAAAAAAAAGAAAGAAAGACAGAAAGAAAAAGATATTATATTGAATGCAGGTAGGGTTGGATACTGTGACTTTGAGAGGTTACTAAGGGATCGTTCAAGGCAGAAAACAACAAAAATTAAATTCATCCACAAATGCTAGGATACACTGAAGAAGGAGAGTCGAGTAAGGTTATGCAAGACTTCCCAAAGACAGAAGGAATGTTCTGGGCTATTTATACGACTGTGTGCAAGGAATATTAATTAGTAACAGGTGTTCAGGAGGTGGCTCAGGCACAGGTGCAGCAGTTTGGGGGTGTGATAATGTCAGGATTGACCATATCATTATAAAAATTCAAATACTGGTTATATACAGTATATAATCAGCTATATATGCAGTGTCATTACAGTGTTTAACATAATTTAATATTGCACATTAGAGCTTACAATTTCTTGCTCTATAAAAAAAATTATAACAATATAATTCAATGAACCACTTATTTTAGTGGACTGTAAGACAAAGTGATATGTATTGAATGGTAAATGTTAAGCCTCATCATTGTTGTTGATGATATGTCTATCTGAAAATGGTGTGGGCAGGAAGCTGTACTGTGGTGGTGAGGGGTTCTCTCAGCCCCTCACAGCCCCTCGGTGGCAGGAAAGATATCACACATCTCTATTAATACTAACACCCCTGCTAAAAAAACAGCTCTTGACTTTACTCAGTCTTTCCATATACTCCCCCCAGCACTGATTCATTTTATCTTTATGGAACCAGAGAGAGCTGTCATCAAGAGTCAACACAATGATACATTTTCATATTTTTGTTTTAGAATGTCCCATTTGTGTTTGTTTATTATTATTATTATTATTATTATTATTATTATTATTATTATTATTATTATTAACCATCAAACAGACTCAGTGAAGCTTTCCTTTATATTTTGCCATTAGTGTATGAAAAGCAGGGGTGGAAAAAGTCCTGACAAATTATACTTAAGTGAAAGTATACAGCTGTGGCCAAAAGTTTTGAGAATGACACAAATATTAATTTTCACAAAGTCTACTGCTTCAGTGTTTTTAGATCTTTTTGTCAGATGTTACTAACTGTTACTGAAGTATAATCACAAGCATTTCATAAGTGTCAATGGCTTTTATTGACAATTACATGAAGTTTATGCAAAGAGTCAATATTTGCAGTGTTGACCCTTCTTTTTCAAGACCTCTGCAATTCGCCCTGGCATGCTGTCAATCAACTTCTGGGCCACATCCTGACTGATGGCAGCCCATTCTTGCATAATCAATGCTTGGAGTTTGTCAGAGTTTGTGGGTTTTTGTTTGTCCACCCGCCTCTTGAGGATTGACCACAAATTCTCAATGGGATTAAGGTCTGGGGAGTTTCCTGGCCATGGACCCAAAATGACGATGTTTTGTTCCCCGAGCCACTTCGTTATCACTTTTGCCTTGTGTCAAGGTGCCCCATCATGCTGGAAAAGGCATTGTTCGTCACAAAACTGTTCTTGGATGGTTGGGAGAAGTTGCTCTCTGAGGATGTTTTTGTACCATTCTTTATTCATGGCTGTGTTCTTAGGCAAAATTGTGAGTGAGCCCACTCCCTTGGCTGAGAAGCAACCCCACACATGAGTGGTCTCAGGATGCTTTACTGTTGGCATGACACAGGACTGATGGTAGCGCTCACCTTTTCTTCTCCGGACAAGCTTTTTTCCAGATGCCCCAAACAATCGAAAAGGGGATTCATCAGAGAAAATGACATTACCCCAGTCCTCAGCAGTCCAATCCCTGTACTTTTTGCAGAATAGCAGTCTCTCCCTGATGTTTTTCCTGGAGAGAAGTGGCTTCTTTGCTGCCCTTCTTGACACCAGGCCATCCTCCAAAAGTCTTCGCCTTACTGTGCGTGCAGACGCACTCACACCTGCCTGTTGCCATTCCTGAGCAAGCTCTGCACTGGTGGTGCCCCGATCCCACAGCTGAATCAACTTTAGGAGACGGTCCTGGCGCTTGCTGGACTTTCTTGGGCGCCCTGAAGCCTTCTTCACAACAGTTGAACCTCTCTCCTTGAAGGTCTTGATGATCCGATAAATGGTTGATTTAGGTGCAATCTTACTAGCAGCAATATCCTTGCCTGTGAATCCCTTTTTGTGCAAAGCAATGATGGCTGCACGTGTTTCCTTGCAGGTAACCATAGTTAACAGAGGAAGAAGAATAATTTCAAGCACCACCCTCCTTTTAAAGCTTCCAGTCTGTTATTCTAACTCAATCAGCATGACAGAGTGATCTCCAGCCTTGTCCTCATTAACACTCTCACCTGTGTTAACGAGAGAATCACTGACATGATGTCAGCTGGTCCTTTTGTGGGAGGGCTGAAATGCAGTGGACATGTTTGTTTGGGATTAAGTTCATTTTCATGGCAAAGAGGGACTTTGAAATTAATTGCAATTCATCTGATCACTTTTCATAACATTCTGGAGTATATGCAAATTGCCATCATAAAAACTGAAGCAGTAGACTTTGTGAAAATTAATATTTGTGTCATTCTCAAAACTTTTGACCACGGCTGTACAACTCCAATTCCAAATTCCAAAAAAGTTGGGATGCTGTGTAAAATGTAAATAAAAACAGAATGCAATGATTTGAAAATCTCATAAACCCATATGTTATTCACAATAGAACATAGAAAACATATCAAATGTTTAAACTGAGGAAATGTACCATTTTAAGAAAAAATAAGGTAATTTTGAATTTGATGGTCGCAACATGTCTCAAAAAAGTTGGGACGGGGGCAACAAAAGGCTGGAAAAGTAAGTGTTACTAAAAAGAAACAGCTGGAGGAGCATTTTGCAACTAATTGGGTTAACTGGCAACAGGTCAGTAACATGACTGGGTATAAAAAGAAAGAGTATCTTAGAGAGGCAGACTCTTTCAGAAGTAAAGATGGGCAGAGGTTCACCAATCTGCAAAAAACTGAGTCTATAAATTGTGGAACAATTTCAGAATAATGTTCCTCAATGTAAAATTGGAAAGACTATGGATATCCCATCATCTGCAGTACATAATATCATCAAAAGATTCCGAGAACCTGGAGAAAACTCTCTGCGAAAGGGACAAGGGTGAAATTCAATATTGCATGTTCAAGTTCAAATTCAGTTTATTTGTATAGCGCTTTTAACAATGGTCATTGTCCCAAAGCAGCTTTACAGAAGTATATAAATTCAGGACATAGATTTTAAATTTATGAATTTATCCCCAATGAGCAAGCCAGAGGTGACGGTGGCAAGGAAAAACCCCCTGAGATGATATAAGGAAGAAACCTTGAGAGGAACCAGACTCAAAAGGGAACCCATCCTCATCTGGGTAACACCGGATAGTGCGATTATAAATAAATAAATCTCTTCTATAAATGTACCAGTAGAACACGGTCAGATAGCAGTTGTGAGACCATGAAAAATTCATTACAGTTTTTATATGAAGTCTGTTTTGTTGAACTTCACCACTGTAATCTCAATGATCTTTAGGCTGCACCGTGTGGGGCCATCCTCAGCAGCAGCATGTGACTTCCAATTGATAAGATCTCCAACCAGAAGTAGGGCATCAGGATGGATCGGGCAGGTCCAGAGAGCAGAAGGGGTCGGGATCACTGGCATCTCAGGAGTATCATGAGCTCGACAGAAGGGGAGAGGGAGAGAAAGCGAGAGAGAGAGAGAGAGGGAGAGAAAGTGAGAGAGAGATCATTAGGTATGCTTATTGTCCCGTACTGGTTAAGGACAATGTACTTTGCGTAAGTGAAAGCAGGTACTCCGGCAAGACTAGCTATGACAGGATAACTAAAAGGGAGAGCCAGAAGGTAACACAGACATGAGGGCTCCCTGGGACAAGGCGGCCAGCCAACCCACCACCAACAAATCTGGGTGGACGCCTGAAGGTGGGGGGGTGACAGCATCCAGACATCCCAGTTCACCACAACACACTATGCCCGTGAGACCTCCAGATCTGCTCCTTTACCTAAGGAAAAAAACTATTCACAAAAGGCTTGATTAAACAAATATGTTTTCAGCCTGGACTTCAACACTGAGACTGTGTCTGAGTCCCGAACACTAATTGGACGGCTGTTCCATAACTGTGGGGCTTTGTAAGAGAAAGCTCTTCCCCCTACTGTAGCCTTCACTATTCGAGGTACCGACAAATAGCCTGCACCTTTTGATCGAAGTAGGCCTGGCGGATCATAAAAGACCAAATGTTCGCTTAGGTACTGTGGCGCGAAGCCATTTAGCGCTTTATAAATCAATAGTAGTATTTTATAATCAGTGCGGAATTTCACTGGGAGCCAATGCAGTGTGGATAAGACAGGGGTGATGTGGTCATATCTTCTAGTTCTAGTAAGGACTCTTGCAGCTGCATTCTGGACTAACTGGAGTTTGTTTATGCTCCTACTGGAACATCCAGACAGTAAGGCATTACAATAATCTAACCTAGAGGTGACGAAAGCATGGACTAATTTTTCTGCATCATGTAGTGACAATATATTTCTTATCTTAGCAATATTTCTGAGGTGAAAGAAGGCTATCCTAGTAATATTACCTACGTGGGCGTCAAAGGAAAGACTGGAGTCAATAATCACACAAAGGTCTTTTACTGCTGCAACTTGCTACTACTAGCGACTTTTCTATTTTGCCTGAAAACATATTTCAGTCTCTGTAAGACTGCTGGTCATATGCATTACTATTGCTACAAAATTTGCTAATTAATTTACCAGAAGTTAAACATCACGTAAATAACCACTATTTACTATTAGATTTATCTCATTACAAGAATTTGACTTGCTGTCATTAGCACCTGGAATCAATGCTAATCTCGCATTAGCAAAGAAAGCAGGCTAACTTAGATAAATATAGCCAGTTATTGATATCAAATTAGTGAAACACCATACTTTTTCATGCCTAATAAGGAGGCAAAGGAGACCTACTGTTATACCAGACTACACTTAGCCCAGCATATTGAAACATTTTATTCAACTAATGCTTTGTTAAAGCACCTATTGTTTCAAGATTCAGTTGACATGTAGACTATGAACAAGACTATGGTACACATGGCAACACACAAACACGACAGCAAAGAATGCTTGACAATAAGATACTGAAACACACTAGCTTATATAATGGTGCTAATCAGGGTGGAAGGAGGCACAGGTGCAAGTAATAGGAAATGTGATGTGCTGGGGTTGATGGGTAATGTAGTTCAGTGCCCCTTTGGTGCTATCATGACATATTGCTTGTAATACAGCACTCAGTCTTTTTGGGTAAGGGTCTAGCAACTTAGCACATCTTTGGTAATTTTATTCCAGTCTTCCTTGCAAAAGTGCTCTAGATCAATCAAATTGTGAGGGGATCTCCTGTACACAGCCCTCTTCAAGTTGTACCACAGGTTTTTGATAGTATTTAGATCTGGGCTCTGAGTAGCCCATTTCAAAATGTTGATCTTCTTCTTTGTTGACTGGGATTTGTGCTTTGGGTCCTTATCGTTCTGGAAGGGGAATTTATTATTATTATTATTTTTTTTAAATCTTCAGTTATCTAACAGAAGCCTTTAGGTGTTGTGGCAAAATATATTGAGATATATCCATGATTCCCTCTATCTCAACTAGAGCTCCAGTCCCAGCTGAAGAAAAGCAGCCCCATAGGATGGTACTGCCACCACCATGTTTCACTGTGGGGTTGGTGATCTTTGGGTGATAAACTGTATTGTTTTTTGCACCCAACATAAATTTTTGAATTAAGCCCACAAAGTTCTACCTTGGTCTCATCAGGCTATGACACATTTTGCCACATGGTTTGGGGTGATTTAGGCTGGCTTGGATTTTCTTTCATGAAAAAGGGATTCTGTCTAGCCACCCTATAGCGGTTGTCACATGCAGAGAGTGAGCAGTACTTGTCAGATATTCCTGCAGCTCCTGTAATGTTCTGTAGGTTTCTTGGCAGTCTTTTTTGGATTGATGTTTTGCTAACGTCACTGTGGTACCCCATTTTCTCCACTTCTTGATGATGGTCTTTACAGTGCTCCACGGTGCATCTAATGTTTTGGAAATTCTTTTTACCCCTTTTCTGATCAATATTGTTCAACAATAAGACCCGGTACAAGCTTTCTGAGCACTCTGCAGGCCATGGCTTCAGCAGTTGGATGAAACCAAGAAAAACTAAACACAGCATATCACCACAAACAGTTCATACCAACTGTCAAGAATGGTGGTAGAGTTGTAATGATTTGGGCTTGCAGTCATTGCGACAACGATGAACTCCACTTTATACCAGAATATTCTTGAGACAAATGTGAGGCCATCTGTCCAGCAGCTTAAGCTGGGCTGAAATTGGGTCATGCAACAGGACAATGATCCCAAGCACACCAGCAAATTGACATCTGAATGGCTAAAGAAAAAAAATCAAGGCATTGGAATGGCTGAGTCAAAGTCCAGACCTAATTCATATTGAAATGCTGTACCAGGATCTTAAGAGAGATATTTAAAAACATAGCATTGAAGGAGGGTGCCCTCAAACATTAATGAACTGAAGTAATTTTGTAAAGAAGAGTGGGCCAAAATTTCTCCAAAATAATGTGAGAAACTGATAAACTTCTACAGAAAATGTTTACTTATTGTTGCTAAAGGTGGTTCTACATGTTACTGAATTTTTCCCACCTGGTTTCTGAATGTTGGTTTTCTTTTTGGGGAAAAAAAAGAAACCTGATTTGTTTTTTGTTATTTGTTATTCATTTGTTTATAGAAGTTGGTGAGGACCACACAATTGTTATTTAGGCCCTGATATCTAAAAACACAGCATTGAAGAAGGGTGTACTTCCTTTTCCCCTGACTGTACTTTTGAACCAGAGTGTGAATGTCATGAGTTAATTCTGAGCACAGTCACATGCACCATTATAAAAGGCACTTATGCAACCAGGTTATTGAAAGTTTTTACTTTTTCTTTTTTCTTTTTTTCTTTCCTAAAATCTCACTTGAATTGTTTTGGTTGCTATATCACATTAAAGGTGTAAAAACGATCTGACATGATTTATCTTGGTGTGATTGTTTCTATCACAAAATCCTGCAATTTTAACAGGGCTGTGTAGACTGTAGGATGTGTAGATATTTCATTCCTACACTGATGAACTTGATCAGATGCTGAATGGAAATGATTGGATGCTAAACTAAAATGATTGGATGCTAAATTGACTCCATTCAATTGATATATATATATAGCATACAGTCACTGGCTGGATAAGACAAGAAGAAAACATTGTGATTTGTAACAAGTACATTAAAAGTCTAAATAAAAATGTAAAAAACAAAACAAAACAAAAAAAGGTAATTTCCAAAGCATTCAATTTCAATAACACTTCAGTAAAGTATAAATACACCAAAATAATACTCAAGTATACTAATGAAGTACAATTATTCAAGTATTTTCCACCCATGATGAAAAGAATGAAAAAATGTAGCAATCAGTAAAATGCAGGGGTAGGACGGGCGCTGGTATTAGGTAAAGACAATGTGGTTTGTGGCACAGTGAATGAGTAGAATGTAGGAGACAGGAGATCAAGAGGAGGAGGATGTAAAAATATATTTGAGGGGGAAAAAAGTAGCTGGAGCAGGCAACACCAGGGGCTGTTGTGTGTGTCTGAGAGCGAGATTGGCCATGTAGATGTGTGACTGCCTGCATGGTTGCAGGAGGGCCTTGTTTGTCAGCCTGCTCTCTCAATATAAGCGCGCTAATTGCTCAGAAAATTACAGCCAATGCTGATTACAAATGACATAGCTGACATTACAGTGATGCTGTGACACCCAATATGTCTAACTGCCCCCTCTCTTTTCCTCCTTTCCTGCTTCCTGTGATACTGTGCTATCCCTGGGCGACCTCAATCATGCCCCTGGTGACCGCCTGCTGCCCTCTGCTTGTTTAAGCTGTCGGGTGGAGAGATGTCCCAAAGTTCAATCTTGTCATGCTCTGGCATTGTTTTCTGCCACTCCCTATCCATCAGCCAAGCTGTTTGTGGATCATGATGATGCCTGTGTGTGTGTGTGTGTGTGTGTGTGTGTGTGTGTGTGTGTGTGTGTGTGTGTGTGTGTGTGTGTGGTATTCATCATACTTCCCCCACCTGGTCATAGACCAGCCCTGTGTTTTCGCTTGCTGAAAACAGAACAGCCGTGATTTTTGTGCATGAATACTAATGATTAGATGTTAGTGTAGTGTTTTCCTGATTTAAAACAAAACAGACATGGGGGTGTGTGAAATCTGCTGAATGCATGTGGTGTAGTAAGCACAGTAATAACGTAGTCAATATTTGGTGTGACAAAAATTAAAAATAAAAATAGCAGTCTCCGGTACAATTAGTGCAGTTTTATAAGGAAATGAGCTGGTAAGTTTTATTGAGCATCTTGCAGAACCAGCCACAGTTCTTCTGGAGACTTTGACTTTCGCACTCGCTTCTTATTTTTGCAGCAAAACCCAGCAGCCTTCATTGTGTTTTTGTCTGAAAAGTGTCTCTTACGTAATATACTGCTTTCTTTGACCTACAAACGTTTTTCTGTAACATTAAATTTTGTGCTAGAAAACTAATGTCTGGGAATCTATAACAAAATTATAATAAAAAATCTATAACAAAGTTTATACTAAAAAACAAAACAAAACAAAAAAAAAAACAGGGTGCCTAAAACTTTTGCACAGTACTGTACGTTCTCCCATGGGTCTCAGCAGCAAGGTTCCAAAACGGAGGCCATGTTGGAAGAATAAGTTAGCTCAGGGTGAGCAGGCAAAAGGGGTGTTTTTCACTACTGTGAATCACATTCTCACAAAACACACAGTGGGTTTCACCAGTGTTTAAGGTGCCAGCATGTGTTACTTGTGATCGATGGGGAAACCTGAGAACAACACAAACAGCCTTTAAAAGGTGACTCCTGGTGTAGTGGCCTACCCAGTCTTTGCAGAAGATTCTACTTGACACATTTCCTTTTTGACCTTTCCGCCAAAGCTGTGCGAGTTCTGTTAACATCTAGCAGACAGTGTCTGCTGGAACAGTTAATCCTGTCATGTTTTACCATACTGGAGACATAAACGCTGAACTTGTGATAAACTTTTCTCTTTTAATTCTACTTCACATTTCAGTCAAACACAACACATCAGCCTTATGACAATTGCAAGAATGTGTCTCTTTAGTTGTCTGCATTTATAATTTATCCAGTTACTTAATGTTGTCCACAGTGGGCTGTATTCAGAGTTGATGACTTAAGCCTGTGAAAAGTTACACATATTCAGACTCGAGTCATGCAGATGCTTAAGTAAAGTAAAATAAAGTTCTAGGCTCCCTATTCAGATTATGCAAAGCATCTGCATGTAGTTCATGCCTCTGATGGTTTTTTTTTAGTAAAGGTGTCTGAGACGTTGTTCCCCCCCCCACCCCCAATAGTAAATAGATCATTGCCTTTAAACACAAGCGCTTGCCTTTAAGTCTGAAACAAACAAAAAAATCAGAGATAATATGAGAAAATATGGACTGCTTCTATGTGCTCTCCTATAAAGTATACATGCCCACAGTTTGAAGGATAAGCTGACCAAGCACTCATCTGGTACACTAACAGGTCATTTTAAGTAGGTGTTGTTCATAATTTTATCCATAAATATTCACTCCACAATATAACCAGTTTCTCGAGTTAAGATCTGATGACCTCTATGCAGAAAAAAAAAAAATTTTTGTGCACTTTAAAGGGACAATACTATTAATT
Organism: Cranoglanis bouderius; assembly: GCA_023630585.1. NCBI lineage: Eukaryota > Metazoa > Chordata > Actinopteri > Siluriformes > Cranoglanididae > Cranoglanis > Cranoglanis bouderius. The sequence continues at coordinate 3,950,240 of CM042562.1, read as the reverse complement.
AATTAATACTGTATTATTACAGATAATATTGGCTTCAGAAGTGTTTACCTCAAACTGTCAGATAGTAGTGCTGGATTTAATATTGCTCCTTGCTTGAGCTCATTTTCTTGCGAGATATTCGCAAGAAAAATGAGCTCCAATGGCCAAGGTCAGAATCACACATAACTGAGACATGCTTGTGTTTTAGGCAAACTCCTCCCTGCAAATCTTCAGAATAGCATGTAAGTCCATAGATATGCCTGAAGGTCTGAATACTGATATGATAAATCATCACTGCGCATGCTTAACTCAACTCTGAATATAGCCGTCTATTAATTTTTCCTCCCAACAACATTCTAAACCAGTCTTAAGGGTAATCTGTAGTAAATTCATAGCAGCTACACTGGGAACGATGAGCATGAAGCAAACCACCAATCTTTAAGTACGTGGGATGTAGGCTAACCCTAAATATTAAAAGAAAAAAGGTATTATTGAGTCAGGAGAGAAACTCAGTCCTGCGTCAGGGTGTCGAGTTGAAATTGGCATGAAATGTGTACAGATATGACGTATGCCAGCTCAGGTATGTCAAGCGTCATTACATGCTAACTTTAAGACATGAAGGAAGTCCAGCTACATGGTGAGTAGATGGAGCCACAGCCAATCATGAGAGAGGGAAAGAGTGTGAGCGTGTAAATAAATGGGCATGAAAGGGTGAAACCGTATGATACTACACTATAACAGGAAAAAGAATTCAGGTCTGATGGTGTCAGCTGATTTATCTTTGTGGAGATAAATCTTTACCTTGTGGAGTTTGTATCTTTACCCAGATGTGAAGTTGAGCTAGAGAACTTATGGTGACTAACAGGAGGTGTTGGTGGGTTTTTCTGTATTTTTGTATTTCAAAGTTGACCCATCTGCTCACCTAATATGTCTTCTTAACCTCTAGTGAGGGTTGTAGCTATTGTGCTAACACTATTTTGACAGGCTTTAGATCAACATATACAGATTAGTAAACTAAATACAAGGAGAATACAGATCTGGTAAAAGCAATGAATAAATAAATAAATAACATACATAGGTAACTAGTTAGAGTTAGCATTCTAGCTGCATCTAACAGCTCTAGAGATGTGCAGAGCCTCTGGGAAACTTTCAGTGCTTGTGCGTGCTGTGAGGTTACGGTGCAGCAACCCATTTCCCTTCAACCAGAGGTTATATGTTTGCTAGCTATCCCAAGCCGGTCATTTCAGAAAGGAAAAGGCTCTTTAGTATGCCCACTAGCACCACTACTTCCAAGACAGCAGGTTCAGAGGAAAGAGAAAAGCTTCAAAACTACCTAGCTGGTGCATCTATGGACCTAAGGATTCTCCAGGAAATAAATATGTTCTCATCATTATTGATTGGTTTACCTACTGAGTGGAAGCATTCCGCTTACGTCAACAAGAAGCTGAGACCACAGCAAAAGATTTCTGTTTGACTTCATTTCTTGCTTTGACTCACTGGAGATTCAAACTGATCATGGGAGGGAATTGTAAAGTGTTCAAAGTCTCCTGCAAGTGACCAAGTATTTCAGTTATTCTTAAATGAACACACATTTTAATTGAACACTCTTGAAGATAATCAGGATTCCCAAAATTGGCATGAACACTTTCCTGTGCTTACTGCCACCTATAACTGAACTCTAAATTCAGCAAGTGATGGTACAGAGTAGATGCAACCTGATTAATCACAAACATGCTCACTAGGTAGCTTAGCAGAGCCCTCATCACAGCACTGTCAAAATAACATATCACTTGCATCTATTTAATTAATTAATTAATTAATTAATTTTTTTTAAACAGCGTGGGCTTTGCTATGAATAGACCTGATTTTGTTGGCTTTATAGGCAGGAGCATCAATGCATTTGCACTTTGTTTAGAAATTATAGTCAGGATGAACGCCACATTAAGGTTCTGTGCATGACTGTATACACCATAAACAACAAAAGGCAAATTCAGCAAAGTTTTTAATATTTTTTTAAATATTCACTTAAATAGGACAAATCAAATGCTGGAATTCTATATTTTTTTCTAGAACTGTTGTTAGAGTGACACAAATCAGAAAACAAAATTGCATATATTTTGCAATATTGCATATTGCAAACTGGCTACAACATCTGTTTTTCTTATTGTACCTTTAAAGTACAAAATAAAAAAAAATAAAAAAACACTTTGAACCAAAGAACAATAAAGAAGCTTGAATCTAAATGAGCTTTGATCTAATTGTCCCTATGTACTCTGTTTCCATAAAGTATAAGGCCACAGCTCCATTGCTTCTGTGTAGGTACACTTCTATGTAATGAAAATTTAACACAGTTATGTACCTTTTCTATTTTTCTGCCCTATCTTTTATATTTGTTCTATGTTAAGTATCTGTGATGTGCATTTGTGTGTGTGTGTGTGTGTGTGTGTGTGTGTGTGTGTGTGTGTGTGTGTGTGTGGGTGTGTGTGTGTGTGTGTGTGTGTGTTTTGCCTCTGTTTGACCGGATGGTGGACATAGCACTGATATGTTGTGACAGTGGGTGCCCTAGCTGGTAAGCTGTGAGCGTACGCCACCATATTGCTTGGCTCCCTGGGGAAGGGGGATCAGCGTGCCAGCCTTGCCAGGAAGTGATAATAGGCGCAACACGTCTTGTTTTCTCACATTACGGCAAGTGAAGGGTGACAGATCGGAACTGTGATATTGCTGTGTGCAAAAAAGGGCTGCGGCACCTATTTGCCATGTGGCCTGGGATAATGATGAATCTGCTAAACTATGCTGTGCCACACAGCTGCCAACCACAGCAGCGACATGCACTGCAAGAATGAAAAAAGACCATATGTGAGGTTTCTAATATAATTTTTAATCACGAAAGTAACAAGAGTAATATTGAAATAAGCGTACATATTTTATGAAATGAATTAAAGTGCAAGTGTTTTAATTCCCTGCATGTTACATCGCAGATGTCAGAAATCTCCAGGAAAAAAAGAAAGGCACAACTATCAGATATAAGAAGCTATGTTTCCAGTGGCTTGCTTTATTTTAAAAGTTTTTGAAATATCTATTTATTTATTTATTTATTTTTTACAAATGGATCCATCCTGACTCCTAGGTGAGCACCCGCCTATTATCAAATGTCAAAAACCTCAATCTGTGACTAATTAACACCAAAACAGAATGCATTAGTAATTTCTTTACCAAATAAAATCAGAACTTTTCTTGACGTTACTGAGTACAGAGAAATTGAGTCACTTAAGTTTTACATGCAAATCCTGTAGGACTCGCAGGCCACAAAAAAAAACCAAAAAAAAAAAAAACCGATACCACAACATAGTAATTACAAAGAATAGTGCTGTGCGTAAGCAGCACTGTAGACATTCATAGGTCGTTAGCATCTAATACACTACCACTTTTGCTGTCAGTGTGTAAGTAAGTACACAAAGCACTTACTTTAAGGTAAAACCAGACATTTCTCATGCTCTTACATTTGGGCTGTGTGACTGAGGTCCAGGTAACACTGGTGGATAAGATTTGGTTACTTTATATTACAGTATGAGACCTGGCTACATTACTACTCAGAAAATAATGTGTAGACCAGAAGGATCAATAAAACTTCAAACAAGATTTTAAAATGTGTGGAGATAGTGTGCTTTTAGGCTCCTTCAGGTTAGGGCAGGGTTTCAACTCTGAGCCTACTGAGTTTATGCTCACTAAAGCTGGCCTAAAGGCACAGCCTGATGTTTGCTTTTTGATGATCTTTTCCTTTTCTTCCACCCGCAGTAATTATTCTGATCCAAAATCTCACCAAATAAACTTTCCTTCAACTCTGCACTCTACTCCCTCTGCCTGGCACTGCTCTGCCTGTTGCCTCCTCTCCTCTGCCCTTGCAGCTTCCTCGCCTGAGGCCATGCTGTGCTTGGTGAAGAGATCTGCTGCTAGTGAGTGAGTATACGTGCTGCCATCAATAGGGGTGAGTTACACAGGCTGGCAGTTCAAATACAGGTCACAGCTCTGTGCTCTCTGTGATTGGCCTTCACCGTGCACATAACCTCACTGCGCTTAACATGCACTAGACACAGGCAGGGGCACAAGGCCAATCCAATAGACTAACACCAAAGGGCGACACAGTTTTTTTTTTTTTTTTTCCCTCAGATGAATGATCATTGTGATAGCAATCCAGGAAGTGAAATATATTGCAACTGCTATTTTGTCTACTGCTGTGGCTAGGATGAGACTTGCTGCTACAAGGACTGGCATATTACAAACAAACTACACTACCAGTAGTGATTACTTGTGAAACACTTACTAATTAAAAACTTTTTGGAATGAGATGCAAATTTGCATTGCAATAAAAGATATGTATATGAAAAGGATCATAAAATAAAGCACAGCTGCATGTGTGAATGAGAAATACATAAACGCAGACATTCTGCAAGCAGATTCTTATTTTCAAGGCTTGATATTAACTTTGTGGTCCACCAGACAGTTTTTATAGACTTTAGTAGCCAGTCACTATTTTACTTTGCAACTATAAGGATAGTTTTTTTTTTTTTTTTATGTTTTCTTTCAACTTTTGTATTACATCAATCAGAATCAAGCACTTTGTCCTTAGTTGCTCTAAATCATTCAATTATTTTCCTTAGACCAGTTACTGGCCTAGCTAACCTTTCCTCAAGCCGAAAATAGAAATGGAAGTCACAGTGTACATATTTAGCTATGAGATAAACTGGCATCGAAGGCTGATAAAATAAATGAAACATAACAAAAGTGCTACACACTGTTGATAAACTATAGAATAGTGTTTTTTTGTTGTTGTTGTTGTTTTGTTTTTGTTGTTGTTGTTGTTGTTTTTTTGAATGAGCATTTCATAAGTTTACCCATTAAAATTGTGGGCAAATTTACAGTGTAAGCTGCCAATGAGAAATTTTAGCTGCATTTGTCAGATGGGCAGACATGAATACTTACATTTTGTGACAATAAACGTTGTATCTTAGGCAGTAATGCATCTTAAACAGAGTCTTACAGTAAATGCTGGATTCAAATTTTATACTTAGAGCATGTTGTGTTAATCTGTGTATGGGGAGTGCAGTGGAAGAGCTCTGTCCTGCTCTGAGTGGGAATGATGGTGAGAGTGGATGTTCTTGTGGTCTGTCTGGCCATCTAGTGGAGTTTTTGGGATATACAGGGATCAGGTATGAAACAAACAATGAAGGAACAATGTGAACTAGACTGTGCTACCTGATTATATTTTTCACTTCACTTTATCCACAGGAGATCTACACAGACACGTGGGGAAAGATTATAAACAGTGTAAAAGTGCAACAATATGGAAAGCACTGGCCGAAGCTGTGTCCACCTTTCTGGATGACATATTACCTTTATGTTTTTCCTCTTTGTGGTACAGAAGGACCTGATGGGTTATGAAATAAACTTTAAAGTGATAACAGATAACCTGACAGTCAGTACAAGATAGCATATGTGAACCATAGAAAAAAAAAAATCTATATTTATTATCAGAACATAGTCAGGCACTAGCTTGTATCCTCAGACTTCAATTTCAGTCAACGTAGGAAATTAATGTATTATATTTATTTAATGTGATCACAAACACATAAACAGACATTTTTTAACATCCTGTATTCTGGAAGTCTACACTTCATCCATACCGTTCAATTTTTAGATCATCTACTAATGTATAATTTGACAGCGGAGGTGAGATGTTGTAAAGGAACATTCTGAGTCCTAAAAATTCTCCCTGTAGCTCATGGTGTGACTTTCACTGAGGCCTAATTCAAGAACTCTGTCATTCCTGGACTCAAAAGAAGAAGTACGATTATAAAGTAGTGGTATTTCGGTGCTTCAAGAGTACAAGATACTTTTGTTTAACTCATTACTGGTTTACTTTTGCATGGATTGTTACTTAGTTACCTTAATACCATGGTCTGTTAACATGTTCTCACCTTGCTAAAACATCTGTAAACCTCATCAGGATGTATGAATACAAGCATAATCCACAAATAAATTCATTTATTGCTTTGTGTACTTACTATATGATTTCATGTGACCTGGGCTGAGGTTCCCAAAAGCATTGCAGTATAAAGATTATTGCCAAATGGTAGAGTCAGGATCACACCGAACTCTCTCTCTCTCTCTCTCTCTCTCTCTCTCTCTCTCTCTCTCTCTCTCTCTCTCTCTCTCTCTTCCAGTTAAGTTGATCTTAACTTTATTATGCTTTTGAGAAATCTGGTCCCGAATGAATGTGTGAAGAAAACCACAACACAAGAAGGTGTTAAATGCTTTCATTTCAGGATCAGTTTTACTAACACAATCAGTTTTTTATAACTATAACAGACTATTTTATAATACCTGGAGTATATAAGAGTAACAGGAACTCTTTTCATTTGGATTGTGAAATATTTATGAAAAATTGGTCATGGTCATTTTTGCTTTTATATTTTTGTTACGCAGTCTGTGGTACCTTGGTTTATGTTGTTGGAATTTTTACATTTAATTTGATCTTATTTTACATTTAATCGATCAGTCTATTTATTTTTTATCATTTTGGCTTTCCATTTTTATATTAGTTGATTCTCAATAATCTCACATTAGAGAGGTGGATTTTACTAAGGTAAATATGATCTAATTCAGAAGTGCCCCAGTTAGCTGCAACTTGTCGTAACAAATTAAGAGCCTCTCAAAATGTCCATATTTGTCTAAAATATCACTGGCATAGTTCCCCAATGCCAACATATCTCATGTCATTTGAATTGCACTGATGTAAAATAAAAGTAAAACACATTACAAATATAGGTAAAGTGTGCTTCACAACAACCTATGTGCATATTTTTTATATTTATTTAAATAACTGAAAACTTTAATAAAACTAGCTACAGCACTTTTGCTGGTCCCTGCCCTGCTGGAAATATTATCATTAGAATAGTTTTTAAAAATCATATTGTTTCAAGCTCATGCTTGAAACATCGTTTTCCATGACTCATCTATTAGAGGTTATAAAAAATTTACATTTTAGTTTCCCCACAACATTCACCTGAACACATTCGCCTCTATGAAATATTTAGAAGATGAAAATTATGTTCTCTCATTTACTTCTTTATTTTTAATAATATTATGATTTTGACTGATGTTATTACTTTGAAGAGGTCATTATGTTGCCCAAATTATAGATTTAAAATAAATTATTAACATAAAAAAAAATCATTATTATATTCTTAATGTCCTCATGCCATTACCCCAGATGCCAGGTTAGCACATTTTGTAGATTTGTAAATCTATGGTAAAAAAAAATAAAAAAACAAACAAACAAATATATCACATCTGTTAGTTTTTAAACAACAGTCAGTCAGCCAAGAAAGTAAACCACAATAAAGTTACACTTATATGACTCACAAGTGCTAAATGGCACCACAATCATGGAACCACCTGAAACACTGATGATGTATGAGCTGTATAGTATATTCATTTGAGAAGTTTGATCCTACTGGACTGTACTGTGTGTTACAAATCAAGTTTCTTTGTTATGGGTTAGATATAACATCAATTAAATTAGCTATAAAGTAGCTAAAAATACTTGCATTTGTTATAAATTGTTAAAATGAACAATAATAGGTGATTATTGTGTTATTGCATTGCTTTCATTTGTTCAGCTCAAAAGCAAATGCTTTCATTCTTTACATTCATGCTTACATACTAGAAATACAGTATATCTGACGTAGTTAGTGGGGTTTTTTTTTTAAATTGTTTTTGTTGATGCTATAGTCATAGAGGTAAAGGGTGGGGAACAGTGGAGGCTTTATTTCCGCTTTTCTTTGAAAGAAAAATCTTTTTATCTTATTTATGGGCTCATGAGCTCATGTTTTGCTGTTTGACCGACTGCGGGGTTTGGGTGTGTGCACTTTTCTAATTAAGCATCTAAGCATCAATACTTGATATGTGTACTTCTGAGAGAGAGAGAGAGTGAGAGAGAGTGAGAGAGAGAGAGAGAGAGAGAGAGAGAGAGAGAGAGACAGAGAGAGAGAGAGAGAGTAAGCGTATGCACTGCTTCTCTGAGAATGTGGTTTTGTTAACGGATGGGCGGGTCATCCTGTAAAGCGCATAAAACCCTGCATGTATGTGCCTGACAGAGAAATAGAGAAAGGAGAAAAAGTAAGACATCAGGGGGTGGAAATGGGGGTGGGGTGAGGAGTGGGGGGGGGGGGGGGGGGGGTTAGGGTGAATTTGAAGGAAAGACATTGAATAATAAGATTTGGCTGCTTGTTGACAAAAACATTAACTGTGATAGTTTACAGTTACAAATCAGTGATGTGAAAATAAACATTAACAGTAACATTAATAAAGCATGCCATCATGTGCAAAATTATGAATACTGTAATTTGTGCTAGCTGTAAGGATACAGTGAAGTATTTACATAGTGCAGGGATCTGTGTAAACGAAGTTTGTCTAGTCCATTATTAAGCACTACTACAGCTCAAGGGAAGAAAATGTCTGGAGATTTTTACAGTCCAGTATACTATCCCTGAAGAAAGTGGCTGAAAAAAGTGGGTGAGCAGTGTGTGGCCAGTGATCTTCCCCTGCACATCATAGGACTTCTCCTGACAGGTGATTGAACCAAACCTGACAGTAATGTAGAATGTGTACGACTTTATGTTGGAAGTGTAGAACTGCATGCTCAGAGGCACTTACCTTGCACAGCTCTGATGAAGAACTTTTCTACAGAAAAGCTTTACGGCATCCACTATTATCAATGAAGTACAGTGCACTTACTTCATATATTGTATATGCAGTACACACACACATACACACACACACATACACACACACACACACACACACACACACACACACACACACACACACACACACACGCACAAACACACACACACACACACACACACACACACAATTGCCAACCACTTTTTTTTTTTTTTAATGACTTGCTCATTCATGCAATTATTGTATATCATATAGTAGCAGCACAATGCATAAAATCATGCAGACATAGAACAAGAGCTTCAGTTAATGTTCACATCAAACATCAGAATGAGTCAAAATGTGATCTCAGTGACTTGGCATGGATGTCATGCCAGATGGGCTGGTTTAAGTATTTCAAACACTGCTGAGCTCTTGGGCTTTTCATGCACAGCAATCTCTAGAGTTTTGTTTGCAAAAAAATAAAAAACATCCATAAGTGGAAGTTCTGCGGGTGGAAACGACTTGTTGATGAGAGAGCTCGGAGGAAAATGGCCAGACTGGTTCGGAGGACAGGAACCAGTCTAAGGGAACCAGACAGGAAGTCTACAGTAACTCAAATAACCACTCTTTACAGCCATGGTAAGCAGAAAAGCATCTCAAGATGCACAACACATAAAAATGGATGGGCTACAACAGCAGAAGACCACACTGGATTCCACTCCTGTCAGCCAAGAATAGGCTACAGGAATTTAAAACAGGTTAGTTGAAGATTGGAAAAATGTTTCCTGGTCTTTTTCCAATACATATAACATATATACTATATCTAGTAAATACTGTATATACAACCCCAATTCTGAAAAAAGATGGGACAGTATGGAAAATGCTAATAAAAACAAAGAGGAATGATTTGTAAATGTACTTTGACTTTTATTTAAACAAAAAACATATAAAGACAAGGTATTTGATGTTTTGCCTAATCAACTGCATAGTTTTTTTGAAGATAATCTTTTATTTTGAAATGTGAAACAGGTGAGGCAATCATCTAATCATAGTATATAAGGAGCCTCCAAAAAAGGCCTAGTCCTTCAAGAGGATGGGTCGAGGCTCGCCAATCTGCCAACAGATGTGTCAGAGAATAATCCAACACTTTGAGAACAGCATTCCCCAAAGACAAATTGGTAGGATTTTGGGCATTTCACCTTCTACAGTGCACAATATAATTAAAAGATTCAAGGAATCCGGTCAAATCTCGGTGTAATGGATATCCTGACATGGGCTTGGGAATACTCTGGTCAGTCAACACCATTCACTGCTGCATCCACAGATGCAAATTAAGGCTTTACTATGCAAAGCAGAAGCCATACATCAACACTGTCCAGAAGCGCCGCCGACTTCTCTGGGCTCGGTCTCATATGAGATGGACAGTAGAACAGTGGAATCGTGTTTCGTGGTCCGACGAGTCGACATTTCAAATAGTTTTTGGACAAAAAAGCCATCGTGTTCTCCGGGCCAAAGAGAAAAAGGACCATCCAAGCTGTTATCAGTGTCAGGTCCAAAATCCAGCGTCTGTCATGGTATGGGGGTGTGTCAATCCCCATGGCATGGGTAACTTGCACATCTGTGAGGGCACCATTAATGCAGAAAGATATGTACACATTTTGGAGCAACATATACTGCCATCCAGAGCAGGACAACACCAAACCACATTCTGCCTGGATTACAAGCGCATGGTTATGTAAGCAGAGAGCGCGGGTGCTAGAACGGCCTGCCTGCAGTCCTGACCAGTCTCCGAATGAGAAAGTGTGGCGCATTATGAAGTGCAAAATAAGGCAGCGAAGGCCCCGTACAGTTGCGCGGCTGAAGAAATGCATAATGGATGAATGGGGGAAAATTCCACTTGCTAAACGCTTAATAAGTGTTATTAAAAGAAAAGGTGATGTTGGAGTGTGTTGCAGTCATCAGATTTGAAATAAATGTATATTTTCAAAAATAAATTAAATTCCCAAAGTAAAACATCAAATAATGTGTTAACAATGTGTTTTCAGTATAGTACAGGGTGAACTGAATTTTCAAATGACTCTTTTTGTTTGTTTTTTTGCATTTTCCACACTGTCCCATATTTTTTGTAATTGGGATTGTAGAGGGATCAATTCCTGTTACAAAAAAGACAAACAAAAGCAAAATGAGTGCATGTTCCATTTTATTTACCATTTTATTTACAGAAACAATAAAATATGACACATTATGCATTTATTTTGAACATTTCTTTTTATAGAATTTTTGAGGTCACTCCTTGCTATCACAAAAATATGTCTATGATTACCTAACTCTTTAGTGCTCTCTCTGCTCTCACAGATTTGGCGAGTGATCGCTCTGTTCCTGTGAACAACATTTTGGAGTGCACTGTAACAGGAGCCATATTCACAAAGTCTTATCCCCTGAGTTATTTAAGAATATCACAAAGTAATCACACACCAAACTACAGGACAAGAAGAGAAGAAGATCCAGAGAGGGCTTGCATTTTTTTTTTCTGAGAAGTCAGGTCTAAGGATGAGAAACATCAGCAATAGCTCTTTAAATAACTCCTGAGTGAACTCTTGTGAATAATGGCTTAAGCTTTGCTTTGTTTCTACACTGTAGGACTGTTGATAAAGGTGCTAGACTGACTCAAAATGTGTGCGAGTTGTATGTGCTGTTGTGTGATTCTGTAGCAGACACCCTGCGCATGCACTGGTCTGCACATCCTAGCCACAAGATAAAAAACATAAGGCCTTGCACTTTATCCAATATGAAGACATGTTTGATTTTTCTTTATTTTCAGTCAAGATATAAACCCGATTTTTCCCAATCTGCATCTGTGATGATCATAGTGTACTGTTTATCTAATTTCTTGGTCACTCATATGCCCACACTAAATGGTCCTCTTTATATAGCATGATATAAAGTGTATTTCTTAGCCTTCAGGCTACTCAACGGTCTTTCATCATTTCCTATTTATAATTTTGCCAGTGCATTTAGACTGGTTGTTCTTTCCTTGCTATGTGACAGCCAGTGTCTGCTCATAGCTTTATTTGGGTATGTAATTTAGGCTTTATTGGTGTGATCATGCTGTTCTACTTTCTCTCTTTAGTAGCTCAATAATTAGGTCACTGGGATATTAAGTGTCCTGGCCATTCACAATGTTAATAGAAACTGCAAAAAGAATTCACAATACAGGACATGCTCTAGAGAGAATAGCCAGAACTGTTGCTAATTAACATAGCTTACTGTATTCTTGTCTTTGCCTCCAGGGTAGAATTAAAACAATGCATGTAATTCTTAGTTAGCAAACTTTCCTCTTGCTCTTCAGCAAGCTATTTTCTCTCCTCTGAGCTTGCAAAATGCCTATCTATATACATAGTAGATTTTACAATTTAATACACTTAAATAGTTTAAAATACAGATCAAGTACATTTATAGTACATAAATTAAAGCATTTTGATACAACAACTTTGCAATTTGGTCATAAAAAGGATCCTTATTTTGTCAAGTACATCTTCGATGCATCCACACTATCAACTGTTTAGCTCACTGGAAAATGAGTTAGGTTCAGAGTGCTGACTCTTTAGGAAGAATGTTATGTTTGTGTAATTAATGGAATAACTGTGACAGTCATATTAATGCTGTATTGAAAAATGCAACATCATCATATTTAGTCTTGTCAAGTCTAGGAACTTAAAACCTTCAGACCATACGTACTCACAAGCATGATTAATACGATCCAGTATGAGTGATATTCATTGGTCATTAGTTAGGTATGCACATCTGATCTTTCCTTGGAGTTGTTAGAATCATGGATTTATGTCGTGGTAATGTTCTTTAAGCTCCTTCATTCAAGAACTTTGTATACAGGAAGACAAACAATAGATGCAGTTGACATATTATGTGTATTATATTATGAACTACATACATCTATATGTATAGTTTTGTTAAAGGGACATTCTACCAATCTAAGATGTAATTAAGAGACATTTGGTAATATTAAAAATAAATAAAATCTATACTGCATGTTTTTGCTTTTGTGTTAGTAATATTTGTAAAGATAAGTTAGATATTAAGGGTTTGTATAAAGTGCTGAAATTTAGACCCACTTACAAATGTAGACATCGGCCAGTGTGCTATTTTGACACGTTTGCAATGGCCATGATGTCCTGCCCTGCAGGACACCATCTTCTCTCAATTTACACAGTCTTCAAGCACTCATTATTGAGTGTAAGTAACTGTGTGGCTTTTGGATCCGCCTTTGTGGGCAGGCATGACATAAGCAATGAAGGATCATGGAAGATATAGTTTAACATAACAGAAGAGAGCCTGCACAGCAAAAAACTCCTGCATTGAAATAATGCCTCGTGTTTTTTATAAGTCCGCCTGGAGCCTAATGAACACCGTGGTTATTGCGGCATATCTGTATATGACTGTTTTATTGTCTGCTAAGAAGAGTCGGCCTGTAACAAGTCTAAGATTTAGCTTGATATCAAAATAGACAATAGTTGAAAGAATTAAATTAAGTCAACATTGTGTTTGTAAGGTATTGAAAAACCTTTATCTCTTAGTGCCATTTCTAATTATAACATTGGACACTACATACTGAAAATCTCTGCTAATCCTCAGGTTATGAGGATCTGGCCTTAGCTGGCTCACTCTCCCCTTAATATATCTCCCATTAAAATAATCTAGCTAAAACTGTTGGAACAGCTGATGAGTGTTAAAGTGGGTTTAAGGGACAATGTGCTGAATGTGGGTCTCAGATCTTGCTGTTCTCCAAGTGTGAGTCAATGTGCTTGATTAGGGCATCATCAGGGTAACCGACAGGAAAGATGAGTTGACACAGTGGGCAGCTCCTCACATCACTCTCCTCCTCTGTCTCTATCCAAAGCTATAGACAGAGCACACATACACATTCTATTATAAATGCAGTGCACACATTATAATTGTATGCAGATGATCCTCATTTGTACACTATACAATACATTTTAAATATATTTAAAACGTTTATTTATTCATGCAGGGGTGATACTGTTGGAATTTTTTCACAGTATAATAACCTACTCTAAACATATCATAGTTTCATGGTATGAAGTCTGCATACACATCCAAATTCCCTAAATGTTTTCTTTCTGAGAAATATACCAGTTTACCCAGTTAATCATCCATCTATTTGTGTGGGATGGTGATGCCAAAATACGGAGAGAATACACAATAAAGAACAGCAATATTTCTTATATATGATTCTACGAGAAATGATCTGGCATTTTATATACAAATGGTTGTCGGGAAAAGCAAAAAAAAAAAAAAAAACGAAACTTAATTCCTGCCAGTGCACAGTATAAAGATAACTATGTTTCTTTTCACTAGCTTTATGCTGGCACCAGTATCCCAGGCAATATTTCCTGTACATTTTCTCTTATTTCACTATATAAAACAGTGAGTCACATGATAGACAGCTCTGGCGGGGATCTCTCCAGGTGAAACATTGTGTAGTATTGTGTGCCTTGTCTGCGAGTGATCGTGTAGTGTGCAAAACCAAACAACACCAAACAACCGCTCACATACCATTCCAGTCATGTAGTGTGAAAGGGTCAGCGATTCAAAGATGTTTAAAGTCATCTAGACATTTGTCAAAAAGTTACAAACATGCTATTGGCAGCAGTGGTAGCAATGTAACGTGTACAACGGTAGAAGATTACACAACCAATGGATTTTCAGTGCAGTCCACATCTCCTGTGCAGAGAAATGAAGGTTGATATACAGTAGTTTAATTTAGGGGGAGTCCAGAAGGACAGGGTTGCAAATTTTTTAGGGAGTCCCAGCCGGGCACAAAAGGTATGAGAACCATTGGAGTGCCAAGGAACTTGATTGAGTAAAAGATGAATGTAATATTCATCATTCATATGTAATGGACAGTAATAGAAGGAAATGGATTTTAATCATTATTTTGAAAAACCCAAACTCAAATTCTGTCCGATCATACACCGTGACTAACTGTGAAACTATAAATACACTACTATCAAGCATATACTGTACAGTACGCTCATTATATACAATGCACCCCTTATATACAATGCACACATTATATACAATGCACCCATTGATTTTAGGCCTTTGTGCAGACTAGCTGAGGTTTAGGGGCCATTCTCAAGGGCACATTAATGATGCCTGGTTCTACCAGTTCCAAAGGCTAAATACCCAACCAGATCAGGGCATCAAACAGAGACTGGTTACCTACTTACATTAATGGATGGCCAGGACTGGGCATGTTCTGCATGCAGGTATCCAGGTGAGTGGCAGCTTAAGGTGTTGGGGCGAGATGGGATGGGGAAGGCTGAACAGGAAGCAGGGCCTCTCATGCTGGAGGCGGGGCCAGAAGTCCCCAGTGTCCGCGGGGGACTGATGGGGTGAGGGCAGGTCCACTCTTCCTCATCCTCTGAAGAGTGTGGTGGCTGGGGAGAGGTATGTAGTGTTGCTGGAGCAGGCTGAGGCTCATAATGCAGATGTGACAATTCTGCATGCTGGAAAGAGAGCTCTCTGGTGTGTCTAGGTGATTCAGCCATACTTCCATCCCCTCCTATGGCCTGAATCCCAGGCTGGGAGCCTCGCCTTTGGGCCAGGATATGGCCATGCTGCTGCTGCTGTTGCTGTTGTTGCTGCTGTTTGTGGTAGCTCTCAACGTAAGGACGGGGCTTTGGCAATGTGGAGACAGGGTCAAGGGTGAACCGTGGCGGACGCTGATAGGCAGAAGGGTCTGCAACCTCGGAGTAACTGCGGCGCCCTTGAAAACTGGCTCTTAGGTGCTGAGTGGGGGGTCTGCAGGTGTAGGAAGCCGGGCCATCGTTAAGTTCGGCCAGAGGCGAGCGGCGGTGCATGTCTGGGGAGAGACGCTGCAGCACTGGAGAGCGACGTTGCTGTATAGGAGAATGATGCTGTTGAATTGGGGAATGACGCTGTTGGATGGGGGAATGGCGTTGCTGGATGGGGGAGTGTCGTTGTGGAACAGGCGAGTGCCTCTGGTGAGGTACAGGAGAATGGCGTTGAACTAAATATAAGACATACAACAGAAAAAAAGTTAAAAAGTTCAACACAGCTCTTATCTGTCATGACATCTCTTAGACATTTCATCTCATGGTGTCCCCCCCATAGCAGAGGTGTACACAATGCCACTATCCGTATCTGAATTTGTTTAGTGCTCAAAATATTTATATCTACATGTGTATTTGGAATTAAAGCAGAAGTGGGAGTGGTCTAGATCAGAAGGGATGTTTCAAATTCATTAAATGATTTTTTAAAGACATCAGTAGAGGTATGCTGCCCTGTGCACAACGTGTTGTCTATATGAAATATGTGGCAACGCAATAAATAAAAGCACATTTTGTTTTGCGAATTTTGGGCCAGTTTGTGCAGAAATAAGATAGAAATATGGTTTTATTTTGGAGCTAAGTAAGGCAGTGTTTTGATTGGGCTACAGGAGCAAGCCACTGATGGTAGACAAAAATAGAACTGTGCACCTCCAACTGGTAAATGAACACTGTCTTTGTCCCAAGGCCTTCATACTCACGCTCTTAGTGACTATGAAGTATGAAAGTAAAATTATCTCACTCGTGCAACTTTTTTGTTGCATCCTGTGGGATTGCAGTCCCGGAAACCATGTAACCCTGAATACCTATGATTAATATTTGTATTAATTTAGAACGCATTATTTGTTCAATTTGAATAATGTATTTGAATTCAGTTACATTTCTACTCCATAGTAATTTAGATCAAGTGTATAAGTGCATAAGAACAAACTCAAGGCACTTAATATGCTCATTGTCTTACTACTCAAACCAAGTTTCAAATGTTTCAAATCACAGGACTGGGACTTAATAAAAACCTGCACATTTGCAAATGTTCATTAGAATGACTCATAGGACTCATAGCAGTCTAAAGATACACTGATGTCTTTAATGACTTCCCCTTTCTCCTGTGTTTCTTTTTTTAGCCTTCATCATTTTTCCAGATCATGTGTGGGTGAGCTTCATCTCAGCCAACCATTTCTTTGATTCTAAATAACCTTTACACATTTTACTGCAATAGATAGAACAACAACCAGGTTCACTTTGATGGAAAATACATAATCAAACAAATTAATTTTGATCTGACTGAAAAGTGACAATTGAACCAGAGACTACTAATAACATATGTGGGGCTTCCTGCAAGGGAGAGATAGCAATCAGCTATTGACAGAGAGCACCGCCACCAACGTTAAATCAGCAGCAGTTTTTCTCTATCTTTGCTTCTGCTTTTGGTCTGGTTTCCTTTATCAAAGGGGAAACAGCATTTTTGGTTGTGTGGTTGGGTGCAGAAGTTTAAACAGATAAGCAGTAGGTTGTTTGTGCTTTCAGCAGGAGGTAAAGTAAACAGTATATAGAAATATACAATCTGGATAACCGAATGGTCTTATTACATTTCACATTCATGGGAGCATCAGCATTATTCAGTTCAGTTCAGTTTTTTTGTATAGCACTTTTAACAACAGACATTGTCAAAAAGCACCTTTGCAGAAATCTGAATGTAGATTTCTATATTGATGTATTTACATAATTCTCTGTTAGAGATGCTCATTATGAGCACAATGATGATGGAAATACATGGCATGCCATGAGCCATTCTAATGACTCACAATGAGCATCATCCATTCTTTCACAGTCTCACCCGGTGACAGTGTACATTAAGGCTAGAATATTAATAATTCTTGATGAGTGTTTGGTACCTGGGCTAGTGTCTTCCTGTGAGGCTTTTCTCAGGATCTCTGTCTGTTTGGTGCTCAGTGCCTGCAGCCTGCTAAGCTCCTCAGTCAGCTCAGTGTAGGCCAGAGCCAGATTCACTCTGAAAGAGAGAAAGGGGGGGTGTATATGGTTGATCTTTGTGACTGCTAGAGATCATATTAAAACATACTGCATTCCACAGAATAACTGGGACTTCACCATAGCCTTAAAAGCATTGTATTTTAGTGTCAGTGTGATGCAGTGTTGAAATTATACACAGAGAAAAATCACATAAGTTTGCTTTGTATATACAATTGCAATCAAAATTATTCAACCCCCATCGCAAATCAGGTTTATTGTCAAAATTTACAGACTTTCAGCTGTTTGCAATGAACAAATCAAACAAAAGCAATTGAAATAGTTCAACACAACGAATGCTTCAAGTGGTTTCCCCAAATTCAATTGAAAATGTGACTTATAATGACTTCTCCTGTTTCAAAATTATTCAACTCCCTGAATAGAATCCCTCACAACAGCACAAATATGCAAAACAGGTCTTGTCTTGATGCAATTAATCAAGGGCTTCATTAGTTGGACCAGGTATGCTTGAGCTGGAACAGATGAAATACCTGAACTGGCTAGGGGCATAAAATACATGAAATACTTGGACAGGGATTGATAATAATTGATAATACCTATCAACGGCTGCCACCAGATTTCTGAGAAGGCAGGTTGTGAAAAACTCGAGTGATTGCAAAAAAACTCGAGTGACTGCAAAAGACCTGCAGCAAGACTTGGTGGCAACAGGGACTGAGGTTTCAGTGAGCACAGTATGGCACGTACTAAACGCAGAAGGTTTCCATGCCAGAACTCCAAGACGTACACCATTACTGACTCAAAAGCACAAGAAAAGTCGGCTCAAAATCATATAAATAAGCCACAGAAATTTTGGGATTCTGAAACAAATCTGGAACTTTTTGGCACGATGGATCAGCGGTATGTCTGGAGAAAGAAGAATGAAGAAAGAACTCTGTCCACAATCAAGCATGGTGGTGGCTCGGTGATGCTCTGGGGGTGCTTTGCATCCTCTGGCACTGGAAACCTGCAGCATGTGGAAGGCAAGATGGATTCACTGAAGTATCAGGAAATCCTAGGACAAAACATCATGACATCTGTGAGGAAGCTGAAGCTTGGGCATCACTGGACTTTCCAACAGGACAATGATCCCAAGCATACCTCAAATTCCACCAAGGCTTGGTTGCAGAAGAAGTCCTGGAAAATTCTACAGGGCTATCACAGTCACCTGACTTTTTGATTTGAAGAAGGTGGTTGCAGAACGCGAATCCAAGAATATTACTGAACTGGAGGCTAAGATTCCTCAGGAACGCTGCCAGAAGCTGGTGTCTGGCTATACATCTCGTTTGCAGCAGGTCATAACAGCAAAAAGGTGCTCTACTAAGTACTAAAGATGTTTGCCATGAAGTGGTTGAATAATTTTGAGACTGGAGAAGTCATTATAAGTTGCATTTTCAGTTGAATTTGGGGAAACCACTTGAAGCATTCGTTGTGCTGAACTATTTCAATTGCTTTTGTTTGATTTGTTCATTGCAAACAGCTGAAAGTCTGTAAATTTTGACAATAAACCTGATTTGCAGTGGGGGTTGAATAATTTTGACTGCAGTTGTATATACAAAGCAAACTTATTTTGATTGCAACTATAGTTAGTGTGCTTAATTCCAGGAATCTAGTAGGAATAGCAGTAGAACTGGTGCTAGCGCACACACACACACACACACACACACACGCACACACACGCACACACACACACACGCACACACGCACGCACACACGCACACACTTTCAAATCAGTATCACGCCAACTGACTCCTTTCACGATGGCAACCAAGCAGCAGCACAACCATTGTCAATTTGTTTAACGTCTCTGTCCTTATCAATACAGCAGCAGAGTGAACTACGTGCTACATTATTCAGATTACAATCCTCTTTTCCATTTGCACTTGGTGCTGTTTTTTAATCATATTTTTTAACATCTTAAACCAAGTGCAATTTAATTCACTGTTTTATTTTTACACATTTTTTAAACCTTGCTACCCTTTGGTAGTGAAAAAAAAAACTCAGATATTTACTACCAGTTAACCGCTTTGTACAGTAAATACTAAAATTAATCACTATCTCATTTCTAGTCTAACCCAAAGATGTCCTGCAGATTAGTTGTGAGATGACTTGTCATTAAACAAAATAAAAATAAGAGAGTGGGAGATAAGTATGAAAGACTGTGGCTGACTGAAATTCCATCAGTCATCAGATCACCTTTATCTGATCACTTCCAAACCAATTTCACGCAAACCACCAGGGCTTTGCAATAAAAAGGCAGTTCTTTACTCATAGCTCCTCTGATGGTGTCAGATAATAGGCAATGGGGAGAATTTAGACTGACTTGGCATGTAAGCAAATGCAAGCCAGCAAAACAGCATGCTCTTTTCCCCCCTTTCCAACCTTGTATTTTCACTGGAGGTTAATTAGAGTAGTTGAGAAACTATTCATTATGGCACTGTAACCAGCTGCCAACATTCTCCTACAGAGTATTCAGCTCAATTAGTGGGTGTTATGCTCTCTAACTAACTAAGCACTGCAAATATTCATGAGTGTTCTCACTCCCAGTAATCGTCGAATATCACATGACAAAAAACAACAACAACAACAACACAAAAACCCCCCACATTTTTTTTTTTTTTTACCTAAAATAGAAGTAAGTACTATATACTTTATTGTGTTTTGTTCTCCACTTAGTGACTGGAGAATATAAAGTAACTATAAAAACTACTTTCTTTGAAATATCTTATCTTATAATATAAATATAAATATCTTAATATCTATATATCTATATATCTATATCTATCTATCTATTTATCTATATATCTATCTATCTATAATATTTATATATTACAATTTGGGCATGACCCGAAAAGACTATGTAAAGGAGAACGCTAGGGATTGCAATTACCAGCCAGTCCCCCTCTACTCATGCAAATGTGTCGCTTACTTTTATGGCTAAAGCTAAATGTCAGGAGGAAGCGCAGGACAGCACAGAGTCAAACTACAGCTATTACAACAAGCCATTCAGCATATAGAGTTTAGTGTCTTACAAATAGTCACATTATAATCAGTGAATATTGCATACAGTAAATTAATACTGGTTCCTAGTACTAGTCCGACAAGTCAAAAAATGCAACATGCAAGCTTCTCTACTGTTGTTCTGTAAGCTGTAGCATTAGAGCTTTACTCTTACCGTAGTGCTCATCACGTCCCAACACTGCTGCCCTGGCCATCTGGGCAAACCACATGCCAGTCTACACACTCACGCTAAGAGGGAGAGGGCAGAGGCTCTGCGTCTCTCCTGTTGCTACAGGTGTCTGGCCAGAAACTCATTGTGTCATCAGACTGTCTATAGTGAGACACTCAAAGGATCTGTGGGACTCATTGCTTAATGTTTTAGACAAAGTGTGACTTTTCACACTTCGATACACACACACACATACACTTCGACACACACACACACACACGCACATACATACATACACATACACACGTTTGCTGACAGTCTTAAAAAAGTCTCACTTTTGCTTCACCTCAAGCTCAGAGCACCTTGAAGTCTCTAAAAGTGCGAACTCCTTCCGATAAATGTGTAAAATGGTGCACTGCAGAGGAAGCTAGTACGATCACAATAATGTTGCCTGTCAGCCTAATACTAGTGATTACAGACCTAAGTACATGTGCATCATCTATACATGATCTATAGAGTGGATCTTTACAGAAGCATGACTCTTCATGTGTGTGCATGTGTGTTTGTGTGCGTGTGTGTATGTGTCCTGGGTTGTGTGGGCATGCATGCTTATGCGTTGTGGAACCTTTGAAATGATATGGATGAGTCTAAGATTGTATGCGTGTGGGAAGCTGATTCGAGAGGGCCGCATGAGCTGTATATGACCTTTGCTCTGGATCTAGAAGTTTGAAATTTTGTTTACTTGACACTGACAGATGTTGCCTCACAGGCTGCATATCTTGCATTACTGAATAAAACATGAATATCACATTTGTTCCGACAATCTCAGTTAACGCAGCCCACACTCCATAGTCTACAATCTCTTCACACACCAAAACCAAGCACTTGTGTCAGCCTAGCTGTTATTATCTCATACTGGAGAAAGAACAAATACAAACAGAACAGAACATTTGGATGATAGAAAATAACCAAACTGTGTGTGAAAAAAAATATTAAAATAAGAACCTATTCTCTTTCATGTTCCTCAGTTACTGTGTTGCTTTTAAAAATAGCCATTTTGTAATGCCTAGGAGTCCTTAGAGTGTGCTGCTGAGACAATTTGTATGAGGAAAGCGTTTGCTGTATATAACGACTAAGTCAGTATCATGTGAAACCTAATGACATGCTGTGATGCCATTTATACATCTGCTGATGAAATTATATATTTGCATTATTACAAACACAAGCACAAACAGCTTCACACAAGCACAAACAGCTTCCTTTCAGAAAAAAAAAAATGGTCAGAAAACATGGTCAGGAATATATAAAATATGTTATCTTTTAGTTGTTTTTTTTTTAACAGTTCAAGATTCAACAATTTTAGAAATGTTTCATTACAAGATACATTTTTGTAGTAAATAAAAGTCACACAGTAAACATATTTTAAGATCATCTACATCTACAACTAAATAAACCTACAAGTATAACTCCTATACCTTTAGTACTTTGCGATGAGATACTATAAAGTTCACGGGCAAATCATGTCAATAATTTAGTATAGTTTACTATTTTTTCCTTCCAACAAAATAGTGATTAAAATATTACTGCAAAGGTAGTTAGATTAGGATTCTCTGGCTGTGATTTATTCAGTTAATTTGCTTCGTTATCTGAAAAGGTTCAGCAAAATTCAGTAGCTTTACAGGAAAATGCTCATTTCACTTAAGACCACAGAAAAAAAAAATTCAAGAAAAATTAGAAAAAACATCTTGTAACTAGCTTTGGCCATTTACATTAAATGCCAGCACTTACAAGAACTGGCTTTGCGATTCAGACAGAGAAGATGAAGAGAAAGGGGAAGCCGCTGCAAAATTTTGAGGTGAGTGAGGTGGAAAACGAGTGGGTTTCTAACTACACATCTCTCTCAAATGCGTACTTTCAATTTTCTCATATTTTCTCCATCAGCCAGCAAATGCCAGGCTGTTAGGTAGAGGAAAACGGAGAGTGGAGGAGCTCAGAAAACAACTCTGAAGGAGGAACTACAGACTTGTATTTTTTTTTAGTGCGTATGTAAATCTTGAGGAAGGATATGAATGTTTTAAACCACTGAAATAAAACCTTGACAGGGGCTTGGTGGTTTAAAAAGTCCTATGTTTGTCAGAAGCCATAGTGCCCTCTACTGCTCAAAGTAACATTCATTGACGCAGAGACTCTGACTAACTGTGAATGCTGTGCACGACTCTGAATGCTGTGAACAGCTAATAAAGCTTCAAGTTAACACTGAAGGCCAAACGCTCAGGAGGAAATGTGGTAAAGCTAATTAACTGCAGTTTATATTACAGTAAATGCTTTGGAATAAGGATTGTGTACATAATTACTTACTGTTCATCTCCCACCTTCTTTATCCATTCCATGTCACACTGGGCACAAGTGGAGCTCACATCCTGCAGCATATACAAACACAAGAAACACATATCACAGGCTCATGTGCAACACATGTACATGTACATACAGAACTGTCCAAACGTTTTAGGCACATGCAAAGAAATGCTGTAGAGCAAAGATGCCTTCAAAATAATGAAATATTAAATTTCTATATATATATATATATATTGTACCACACATTGTACCGGAGACTACTATTTTTATTTATTTTTTTATTTTTTTGTCACACCAAATATTGACTTTGTTTCATTTACTACTGTTTACTGCTTTTTATGGGTGTGTAAAAATAAAATAAAAATAGTAGTCTCCGGTACAATGTGTGCAATTTTATAAGGAAATGAGCTGGTAAGTTTTATTGAGCATCTTGCAGAACCAGCTACAGTTCTTCTGGAGACTTTGACTTTCGCACTCGCTTCTTATTTTTGCAGCAAAACCCAGCAGCCTTCATTGTGTTTTTTGGTCTCTTACGTATTATGCTGCTTTCTTTAATGACATACAAACATTTTTCTGTAACATTTCATTTTGTGCTAGAAAATTAATGTTTGGGAATCTAAAATGTTTTTTGTACTGACTTGATAATGTAGAAGTCATAAAATAAAAAATCTATAACAAAGTTTGTACTAAAAAAAAAATAGGGTGCCTAAAACTTTTGCACAGTACTGTATATAATGGGTAAAGATCCTGTTTGGATGAAACCGACCAAATACAGTAAATGTTTTCAGAATACTGCACAAACCTCTCACAAACATAACTTTGTTCAGTGTCTAAAGTTTGTGTGTTACACGTGTGTCCGATTTAGGAAAATAATCACTAATGTGGTGATGTGTTGCAGCCTGATTCAAAGTGGAGTTACTTTTACCACCCTGAAGTTGACTACTTTCCCATAAAAACAGGTCCAGAAGTGTTTTGTCAATGCTAACAATTTTTAATTTATCAATCATCATGCTTTTTTTTAAATTATTTTTTTTTACTGTTTATATATATAGTGTTCTGAAACGTCCGTGGGAAAAGTTAGTTCCTGTTATCACTTTTTCAGCAATTATAATAAACTCGTTCCCACACCAGCTCCCCTTTTTTTCTCTCTCTTGAAGTTAATGAGACAAAAATACATCTTGTGATCTGCTCAAGAAACCCAGATATACAAACGCCTCTGTCCTAAAGAGTGTCCCATGATGAAAAACTTGCTGACTGTTACAAAGTGCTGACACTGGGGATTCCTTCCATAAATGTAAAATAAACATGTCTTTAGAGAAACCTTCATCATTTTATAGAAAATGAATCAACATCTTGTGTCCAGTGAGATTCAAGAAATCAACAGAGCTGTGGTATAAACTATTGTGAAGAGGAAACTATGAATAGGAGTTGCAAACAACTCTGAAAGCAGAACAAAATCAGAAAAGCAGAAGGCTTGTCTGTTTTTAGGATGTATGTAAAACATGAGGAAGGATGCGAATATTTTAAGCCACTCCAGTGAAAGGTTGATAGTAGTTTAACATTTGTCAGAAGCCACTGCTGTGGTATAAACAATTTTATACCACAAGACTGAAGTTTTGATTCTGGTATGAGCTACAATATATAATTATTATAAATAATTATATTAACATTTATAATTAATCAATATTATTAATTAATATAAATAATTATATTAAAATAATTATGAATTGATTATACAGTATTGTGAATGTTACTGAAAGTTACTATGTATAGGCTAATGTGTAGGCTAGTTTAAACTTTGTGTATTATGTTAGTTATGTCATATGTTAAATTTGACTTGCCAGTGTGGCACTGCAAAATGTGATTGATCGAAGTTATTGCTATAAAGATTATTATGGTAAGATAGAGTAACAACAATAACTGAATTGATACTTCTGTAAAGTAACAGTACAGTATTGCGTTTTCTGCAGAATTATTGTAGTGACGTTACTGTAAGCATGAAGAAAGTGTTCAGGATAGAGGACTGGTGCTTTGCGGCGTTTCAGTAATGTAACAAGTTGCTTCTCTTGTGAAGCACACAATCCAAAGACTTAAACAGGAATAAAAAACCTAAACTGATGAAGATAAGGAGAAATGTTGGGGAATGAGAGTGATTCAGAAACGAATGAGCTGTTGGTCTTTGGTGCTGAGGACAAAAATCAGATAAATAAGTAAATACTAAAAATAGTTCGTTATGGCAGATGTGAATCTATGGTACGCTTGAATATATATGATCAGTCTATAATTTTAATGGTAGGTGTATTTTAACAGTGACAGACAGAATAACAACAAAAAAATCCAGAAAAACGCATTTCAAAAAAGTTATAAATTGATTTGCATTTTAATGAGTGAAATAAGTACTTGATCCCCTATCAATCAGCAAGATTTCTGGCTCCCAGGTGTCTTTTACACAGGTAATGAGCTTACCTCTTAAAGGGAGTGCTCCTAATCTCAGCTTGTTACCTGTATAAAAGACACCTGTCCACAGAAGCAATCAATCAATCAGATTCCAAACTCTCCACCATGGCCAAGACCAAAGAGCTGTCCAAGGATGTCAGGGACAAGATTGTAGACCTACACAAGGCTGGAATGGGCTACAAGACCATCGCCAAGCAGTTTGGTGAGAAGGTGACAACAGTTGGTGCGATTATTCGCAAATGGAAGAAACACAAAATAACTGTTAGTCTCCCTCGGTCTGGGGCTCCATGCAAGATCTCACCTCGTGGAGTTTCAATGGTCATGAGAACGGTGAGGAATCAGCCCAGAACTACACGGGAGGATCTTGTTAATGATCTCAAGGCAGCTGGGACCATAGTCACCAAGAAAACAATTGGTAACACACTACGCTGTGAAAGACTGAAATCCTGCAGCACCCGCAAGGTCCCCCTGCTCAAGAAAGCACATGTACGTGCCCATCTGAAGTTTGCCTGAATGATTCAGAGGAGAATTGGGTGAAAGTGTTGTGGTCAGATGAGACCAAAATCGAGCTCTTTGGCATCAACTCAACTCGCCGTGTTTGGAGGAGGAGGAATGCTGCCTATGACCCCAAGAGCACCATCCCCACCCTCAAACATGGAGGTGGAAACATTATGCTTTGGGGGTGTTTTTCTGCTAAGGGGACAGGACAACTGCACCGCATCAAAGGGACGATGGACAGGGCCATGTATCGTCAAATCTTGGGTGAGAACCTCCTTCCCTCAGCCAGGGCATTGAAAATGGGTCATGGATGGGTATTCCAGCATGACAATGACCCAAAACACACAGCCAAGGCAACAAAGGAGTGGCTCAAGAAGAAGCACAGTAAGGTCCTGGAGTGGCCTAGCCAGTCTCCAGACCTTAAACCCATAGAAAATCTGTGGAGGAAGCTGAAGGTTCGAGTTGCCAAACGTCAGCCTCGAGACCTTAATGACTTGGAGAGGATCTGCAAAGAGGAGTGGGACAAAATCCCTCCTGAGATGTGTGCAAACCTGGTGGCCAACTACAAGAAACGTCTGACCTCTGTGATTGCCAGCAAGGGTTTTGCCACCAAGTACTAAGTCGAAGGGGTCAAATACTTATTTCCCTCATTAAAATGCAAATCAATTCATAACTTTTTTGAAATTCGTTTTTCTGGATTTTTTTGTTGTTATTCTGTCTCTCACTGTTAAAATACACCTACCATTAAAATTATAGACTGATCATGTCTTTGTCAGTGTGCAGACGTACAAAATCAGCAGGGGATCAAATACTTTTTTCCCCCACTGTCTATATATATACAGGTGCATCTCAATAAATTAGAATGTCGTGGAAAAGTTCATTTATTTCAGTAATTCAACTCAAATTGTGAAACTTGTGTATTAAATAAATTCAATGCCACAGACTGAAGTAGTTTAAGTCTTTGGTTCTTTTAATTGTGATGATTTTGGCTCACATTTAACAAAAACCCACCAATTCACTATCTCAACAAATTAGAATATGGTGACATGCCAATCAGCTAATCAACTCAAAACACCCGCAAAGGTTTCCTGAGCCTTCAAAATGGTCTCTCAGTTTGGTTCACTAGGTAAGCCACAAACATTCATTGCCAAAGAAGCTGGCTGTTCACAGAGTGCTGTATCCAAGCATGTTAACAGAAAGTTGAGTGGAAGGAAAAATTGTGGAAGAAAAAGATGCACAACCAACCGAGAGAACCGCAGCCTTATGAGGATTGTCAAGCAAAATCAATTCAAGAATTTGAGTGAACTTCACAAGGAATGGACTGAGGCTGGGGTCAAGGCATCAAGAGCCACCACACACACACGTGCCAAGGAATTTGGCTACAGTTGTCGTATTCCTCTTGTTAAGCCACTCCTGAACCACAGACAATGTCAGAGGCGTCTTACCTGGGCTAACGAGAAGAAGAACTGGACTGTTGACCAGTGGTCCAATATCCTCTTTTCAGATGGGAGCAAGTTTTGTATTTCATTTGGAAACCAAGGTCCTAGAGTCTGGAGGAAGGGTGGAGAAGCTCATAGCCCAAGTTGCTTGAAGTCCAGTGTTCAGTTTCCACAGTCTGTGATGATTTGGGGTGCAATGTCATCTGCTGGTGTTGGTCCATTGTGTTTTTTGAAAACCAAAGTCACTGCACCCGTTTACCAAGACATTTTGGAGCACTTCATGCTTCCTTCAGCTGACCAGCATTTTGAAGATGCTGATTTCATTTTCCAGCAGGATTTGGCACCTGCCCACTCTGCCAAAAGCACCAAAAGTTGGTTAAATGACCATGGTGTTGGTGTGCTTGACTGGCCAGCAAACTCACCACACCTGAACCCCATAGAGAATCTATGGGGTATTGTCAAGAGGAAAATGAGAAACAAGAGACCAAAAAATGCAGATGAGCTGAAGGCCACTGTCAAAGAAACCTGGGCTTCCATACCACCTCAGCAGTGCCACAAGCTGATCACCTCCATGCCACGCCGAATTGAGGCAGTAATTAAAGCAAAAGGAGCCCCTACCAAGTATTGAGTACATGTACAGTAAATGAACATACTTTCCAGAAGGCCAACAATTCACTAAAAATGTTTTTTTATTGGTCTTATGAAGTATTCTAATTTGTTGAGATAGTGAATTGGTGGGTTTTTGTTAAATGTGAGCCAAAATCATCACAATTAAAAGAACCAAAGACTTAAACTACTTCAGTCTGTGTGCATTGAATTTATTTAATACACGAGTTTCACAATTTGAGTTGAATTACTGAAATAAATGAACTTTTCCACGACATTCTAATTTATTGAGATGCACCTGTATATATATATATATATATATATATATATATATATATATATATATATATATATATATATATATATATATATATATATATTGTATTCTGTACTCTTTCCTTCCAAAGCCACACCCCCAAATAAGATGTATGCTCACTGCCTAGGCTAGAAAACCTGAATGCTAGTGGAAGAAGGGAAGATGACCAACAAAAATGTCCTCACTGTTTGGAGGTTTTGGTTTCATATAATAATAATGAAATGTTTCAGAGTTTTGTCTCTGGACTTTTATTTTATAAAAAGCTGCTGGAATTTAAGAATGTGTTTTCTGGTTTACTTTACCTCATATTCAACTCATAAACTTCTCTAAACTCTAACTGCAGTGTACTGGGTACAGACCTGTTGTCTCTGGTTGTTCTGAAGCTCTCTTAGCTCTTCTTGCAGTCTCTCACATTCAGCCTTTAGCTCCTCCTCCCTCTGACATGCCCCTTGGGCCTCATGCCGTGCCCCTTCTAGCTCCGCCTCCAGACGCTGCAGTTTCAGGTCTGAGAGAGTATCCAGACTGCGGGAGCTCTGGAGGGTCAGAGCTGGGCAGTCTAGCCCTGGTGTGGAAAAGCATAAAACACAGACACAAAGTAAGTTATTTATTTTTATTTTTTTGCATTATTAATGTAAATATAGAGAGAAGAGAGGCTTGTGAAGGGATGACGGTTTATAGCTGATAAAACGTAAGTGATAACAAGAACTAACTTGTTTTGTGGACCTTCCACGACATTACACGTAACTATAAATGAATAAAAAGCATGATGTGCCATTTTTTAAATTAATTAAAAAGAGTGCAAGTACTGTCTGCCTAGTTCAGTAATAATAAACCATGCCCAAGTTTAAAGCTCGGTTTCTCAGCAACAGGCACTGGATATTTTAATTCCACTTCATATTCACTTCATGGACAGTATCCTGAACACAAATACACACACACACACACACTACATACAACAAATACGGAGGTGATCCTCAAAGCAGCTGCTGTGTGACAGCCTATAATCTCATGTTTGATTTCCAAACAGGCTTTGATCCTTTTTCAGCTCACAGTCTACATTATCAACAGCCAACATTATTAGCAAGCCAACAATCAACTGGAAAACCACTGGACATGCTGATACCTGCTTTATGACAACCAAAAACCTGCAGTGACGTTAATAAGTGCAATCATGTTTAATGTCTTTCACGAACACACAGTAGCCGCCGCAGTGCTGAATGCATGTGCCACGCAGAGGGCAGCGGGCCAGCAGGGCCTCCTCGTTTCATCGTGCCAGGCATGACGGCGTGGTGGTGATGATGATGGAGGATGGGAGACTCAGGCGCATCCCGCACTTCTCCCCCAGCGTGGGCGCTGTGATTCAGCTGCTCAGAAAGAAACAGTCCTTGAGCAAGCACGTATTGTGATGGTTCAGCAATAAGCGAGCATGAACTACCACACACCCACGTGCACACCTACATTACCAGTTTTTTCTCTACACTCTGGCCATCAGTTCATATGCTCACAGCCAAGAATTAATTTCTCATCTCTTACAGAACAACAGTTTTTTCCTCGTGTTGTACAAATTGGTTGAATTGGATGCTGAAATACATCTTGCATTTCTCGACTGCACTGCATGAGTCAGCTTTTGAGAGAATTTTCCCTCGTACAGGCCAAGGGACAGGGCCAGGTTTATGACAACTGCAGTTGTGCTGATCTGTGAAGTTCTCCTATCTCTTGTAGCTTACTGTTAACATAAAATGTGAGTGGGAAGTTCTGCTCAAACAGCACTGAAAGAACATCCTGGAAACAAGTTATTTCATGTTAAAGATGAGGTTGGAAGGAACTACATTTATTCTTTCTAGGAGCTCCAGAATAGGGTTGTATTTGAATGCCGCTATCTGTATCTGCATGTTTATCTGCATCTGATTAGTGCTCTAAATAGTCACAGCTATATCTGCATCTGTAACCTGAAGTGGGTTAAACCAGAATTTTTTAATTTTAATTTTTTAAATTTTATTAATTTTTAAAATTACATATAAACCCTATGAGTCTCTGTCTATTTACTCTAAGGTTGAAATGCCAGCACTGTCAGTGTGGTCTCAACCTCAGTCTCCTCAACCTCTTATCACTTGGTGCGTGGAATTATTTTTAATCCCACTTGCAGAGTTATTGTTTTTGTT
This sequence comes from Cranoglanis bouderius, assembly GCA_023630585.1. NCBI lineage: Eukaryota > Metazoa > Chordata > Actinopteri > Siluriformes > Cranoglanididae > Cranoglanis > Cranoglanis bouderius. Next base: position 3,919,620 of record CM042562.1, on the reverse strand, counting down.
TGTACCTGCTTGTGATATTCTGTAACAAATTCGATTTTTCAAAATAAAATAAAAAACCTAGTAGCCCAAATTAAACCATGTGACCCAGAACAGGAAGTTACTAAGGACCGCTTGTTCATGTACAGGATCCCAGTCCCAATGCACAACTCTAATCTCAACCAGATGTCCTATGAAAAAAAATAGTGCACCTCCTATTCGTATCTGAATTTTCGTCTCGTGTCCATTAAAAAAAAAAATTATCTGTTCAATACATATGATGTATTCATGTTTCATTACATCCCTACTCCAGAAGTAAGAGAGTATGGTATCAAATAAAACTATGTCTCAAAAAGGTCTCAATGTTTCCAGGCTACTTTATTTTCATGATGAAAATTGCCTATAATTAATTGCTAAGAAGGTATCTCAAAAGCAGTGTGAGGATATGTCTTTCAACAGAGACTCCAATTTACTTCTGTACACCGCAGTTGTAAGCACCAAATGCTGTAAATGTAAAAGTGAATGTAAATGTCTCAGTACACATAAAAAAACTGCCATAAGATGGTTGGAATGGATGCTGTGTTCTGTCACTTGTGTCTTATATGAGATATATGGCAACAAAATAGCTCACACAAAGAACTAAGAAGGACTCACTGTGTGTGTCAGGACTGGCATGGAGCTGCAGGTACTGCATGTCTTTGCTGTGCAGTTGTGTGTTGAATTTGTGTAGAGAGCTGTCTCGCTGCCTCAGAGCAGCCTCCAGATTGTGGATGCGCTCCATGTGCTTCTCCACCAGAGATGTCTTTGACACAGAAAGTGTATATAACATACAGAGACATATAATAAAAGGAGTCAAAGAAATAAAGACAGACTAATAAGATAAACAGACTATGGTCATTGTTCTTCAGATTTATAATTAATGCTTTATGCTAATAACAAAAGATGGGCTTGTGAAAATGCAACAGCTGATGGCTAACTGAGTGTGTGAGTGTGGCAAGAGGCACAGATGCTCTGACGCTTGCATCATGTAATTTACAAAGCCTTTTGGCCAAAGCTAAACATGAAGCCATTTGGGATGGATGAATAATATTGTCAGCAGTTTCATACATATACAGTTAAGGATTTTCAGATTTTAGAAGTAAGACTTAATCAACTACAAGCCTGAGAGCAAAATCTTTTGGCACCTCTTGGGTTTGTGTGTGATTAGGAGTTGTGCACGGTGCAGATTAATCAAGCAGACACCTGGTTAGATAAAGGATTAGAGCAGATGTCAGAGCTACTTATAATTCCTGCCAGTGGTGTCTGGTGCCAAAGTTAGAAAGCATGGCTATCAGAAAATTTGTCTGAATGTTTTAGTGAGCACTAGTGATCAGTCTCACCATCTTGTCCAGGTCTCTTTGGAGGTTAGTCTTCTCCATGTGGATCTTCTCATAGGCCTGAATGACATCTTCCAGCTGCTCCTCCCTCTCCTTACTCTTCTGAAGCTGGACAACACACGCAAAGTGAATGAGAACTTTTTTAATGTAGTAAGTCTAGGCCTCCATTGTGTAACAGGAGTACAGAAGTTCTCCATGAATATGTTCTAACTGAACATACAGTAACTTTAAAAAAAAAAAAAACTCTAATGATAGTCACCCTCTTGTTGCCAGATTCAGCGATGATCCTATTCTAAACCTCTCAAAACTAATCTCCTGCCCTTACAGATAATGGTGGGTTGTATCAGGCTCCATTAAACCAGATAAAGGCAATTTATTTTAAAGGGCTTTACACCAGGACCCAGGTCTAGCTTGCTGTAATTCTCTGGGTATGAGCAAGAGAAATAAATGTGCAGAGAAAAAAAAAGCAATAGTTAAGACTGAAATGAAAGATGAAGGTCACTGGTGCATAACAAGGGAGGCAGGGAGGTGAGAGATGAAGGATGCAGTCATACAATCAAGTACACCAGAGAAATGCCAGAGGCTACTGGTTGCTTATGGAAACCGATAGCAGCTATCATTAATTGGCAAGTAACAAGTAACGACAGGCATCAGAAGTAGACTGAGTTGCAGCATGAGACTGATCTTCTCTTTACATCACTGCTAGAGGAAGAAATTTCTACTTGCCTAAAAGCAGGGTGGAAGCATATCAGTCTGATTAAATCACAAAGCTGGTTCCACAGTTACTGCCTCTGCCAGAAGGTGGATGAACAGACAAACAAAACTGTGCTGTGTTGCATCATAAACTTCTCCTCTCACCTCACGGGTGAGGATGTTGATTCTCTGCTGCAGATTGCCGTTCTCAGACTGGAGCAGGGCCGTATCTTTGGGCTCGAAGGAGCAGTAGGAGTTCCTGTCCTCGCCAAAGTCGTTGATCATAGGAAACTGCACAGAAAAACACCATTTGAGGTAAGAGTGCATCTTTTACATCATACTATAAAGGTCTCGTAATCAAATGCTTCCCATAATAGGGTGTAAATGTGTTATTGTTGCTGAGAACACAACACTCTCTGGTGCAATAATACTATCATGCTGATTTAGATGAACAAACAACAAACCGCCCGGGATGCAGAACACCTGAGATGAAAATTTTTCCATTATGAGATGATTTATAAGAATCTGAGATGCACAGCACAGGAATTTCAACACTAGATATATGAAGAGGTGGCAGGTTTTATACTGCACTAACTTATGAAATTTTGCTGTAATTTTGGAGGACACATTTATTTAGTCATTCCAGACCAAAGCTAGAACAAAGTGTTTATAAATGTAGGAAGAACATGCACGGTTATTTTGCAGCTGTATTTATTGTATGCAATCTCTGATCAGATGATAGAAATCGATTGTATCTTATTACTAAAAACAATGCCTTTCTGCCTGGAGGTCTGCAGGCTTGCAATGTGTCTAGTGCTGAAATGAGTCCACTTTGTATTTTGTACAGTCCCTTGCCATATGAATTTAAACACTATTGAGGCTGTCGTGTTGTTTCTTGAAGACACACTGTCTTTGGTGAAAGTTCTGAAGTGATACTGAAAATTTTCAGCCTGCTAGGTAACTCTGTGCAACATGACATAAATTGTGGTATGAGTTATATGCTCTGTGCACCTTGGCAGTGCTGGGAAAGTATTTGTAATGGGTTATTCCATCTCAGGTGGTCCAATATAGGTTGCTTGACCTCTATTTTTATATTCTCTACCATAAACAGAGCTATGGTGTTGTTTCTCCTGTGATAAAAGCAGTAAGTGACTGCAGCTCAGAAGTCACTTAGACAGATCTACTAACTGTAACCAGTGGAAAAAAAAAAAAAAAAATCTCGCCTCCATAAAAAATTCTCAGACCTGAAATCTACAGGTCATACATTCTATACTTAAATATGTACCCCCTGAAAAATTAAGACTGAGACTCAAACCTTCCCATTATAAATTGACCCTAAAAGTCTAAGTCTAAGGAACAAGAATGTGCAACATGTTTATATATGTACCTTGTAATGTGCGCTAGAGATCAGTTTTTGTTCCAAGGAGCTCGGACCATCCTGAGCCGAGATACTGAGGTTTCCATAAACAGCTGTATAACCAAAATTTGTCGTGTGCCACGATACAATAAATTTAAAAAAATTAAAAATTAAAAATTAAAAAATAAAAAAACAGTGGTTTTGCAATCACTCAAAACAATTAGCAAAACTAACAACGGTCAAGCAACCAACTTTACAATTTTTGGACCACTTGAGATGACTGACCCCAATTCAAATGATAAAGTAAAATATATTAATACACAACTACCTATAGTTCAAGCCCCAGCACTGCCAAGCTGCCACTGTTGGGCCCTTGAGCAAGGCCCTTAACCCTATCTACTCCAGGGGCACCGTCTCATGGCTGACTCTTTGCTCTGACCCCAGCTTCCTAACAAGCTGGGATATGCAGAAAAAGAATTTCCCTGTGCTGTAATGTACATGTGACAAATAAAGGCTTCTTCTTCTTCATCTTCTTCTTCTTCTCCGTATCAACTTTAAAATGATGATGCTGACATACAAAGCATTACACAGCTTGGCTCCTCATTATTTATCCGCATTGTTAATTCCTTACACCCCAAAGTGCAGTCTGCGCTCTTCACATTCTAATTTGTTGACTGTTCCACAAACCCGTTTAAGATCTATGGGTGACAGGGCTTTTTCTGTCTATGCTCCTACCCTCTGGAACTCTCTTCATCTTGAACTTAGGGATGCTCAAACCTATGACATTTTTAAAGCTCAACTCAAGACATATTTTTTAAATCTAGCATTTGCTTGTTGATGGTTACTTTTATTTTTAATTATTGTGTTATGTACTTGTTAGCTCTCCCACTCGCGGTTCCGCTACGGAGCAGCATATCTTCCACGGAGCGCATTCCACGGAGCGCATACCAGTGCGATTCAAAAGGAACTCTCTGGACTACGTCATGAACTCGGCATTTGTTTATGTTGCCATGTGCCTTTTTGTTTTTGTGTTGCGTCATGTCTCTGCCCCCGCTTCCTGATTGGTCCTATGTCCTGATTATCATTTCCAGGTGTCGCGTGTCTAATGTTGTTTGCCTTAGGATGAAATGCCATTATTTAAACACCGGTCTGTGTCTGCTTGGTCGCGGAGTATTGAGTTTTGGTTAATGAGTTTTGTTCGATGTTGTATTGTTCGATGTTGGAATATTCATGTCAAAGATAGCGACGAAGCAAAGTGTTACCGATGTTTTTGTTAAGCAGGCATCCCCTGGTTCCTGCTTTTTTTGTATTTATGTTTTTGTTTACCTGGCGTCCCCGGATTTCTAGGATTCCTGCTTCGTCGCGTGATTTCTTGGACTGTGACCCTGTAAGTGATTGTATCTGTGTCTAACCCGTTTAGGAAGATTAACGTGCTTCTTTTTTTGGATTTTTGGTATTTGTGTCCCGTCACTTTTGAATGTGCCTTTTCGTCTGTGTTCCTAATAAACTGACCACTTTTTCCCTGCAAGTGCATCCTGCTTCCTTCTATCCCCGGTGTTGTAACAGAATACTCCGCCTAAAAAATGGATGCAGCGGGGAAAGTGAGGGCACACCACGCCATGCCACGCCACGCCACATTTAAAATGCCTGCACATAATTAAATTTTTTTTTCCTCAGTGGACTTTCCTTTATCCCCCAGATGATTATGACGGCTTTGCCACTTGGCCACAATGTTTTCTTTTGCAGGCACAATTTTATTTTCTGAGTTTGGAGGACCCCAAACCCGAAGAAGAACAGTGGTTGGGGTTCCTCCTCTCTCGTTTGGTCGGCTCTGCTCACCAATGGGCGGAGCTTCACCTCGCCAGTAGATCCACGAAGCTCCAGGCAGTTTTGGGCTTCGTGGATCTACTGGTCCAGGTGTTCGGGAGCCCAGACTTCCAACCCGACCTCAGGACCTTTTTGGGGAAGGACCATCTGGTCGACCGACCTGGCCAGTCTTTTTTGGATTTTTATGAGAGTGAGCGGGCTAACATGGCAGCCTGCACCTCTCATCCCCTGACCCAGGAGTGTGCCACCGAGGGATGAACCCAACCAGCCATCCTGCAGTGCGCCACCTGCAGGAAACAGGGAGTAAGGAGCAGCTATTTCTGCTCCCAAGGCTGTTTTAAGGGCAGCTGGTGGGTGCATAAGTGGCTCCACAGGAGGGCACCCTCAGAGCTCCAGCAGGAGGCCCAGCAGGAGGTCTCCTCAACGGAGCTGCACCTGGAGGTTAACGTGGCAACCTCCAGCCCCGAGCTCCAGCAGGAGGCCCAGCAGGAGGTCTCCTCAAGGGAGCTGCACCTGAAGGTTAACGTGGCAACCTCCAGCCCCAAGCTCCAGCCAGAGACCCAGCAGGAAGTCTCCTCCACGGAGCTACACCTGGAGGTAAACGTGGCAACCTCCAGCCCCGAGCTCCAGCAGGAGGCCCAGCAGGAGGTCTCCTCAAGGGAGCTGCACCTGAAGGTTAACGTGGCAGCCTCCAGCTCCGAGCTCCAGCCAGAGACCCAGCAGGAGGTCCCTTCAGCTGAGCAGCTCTTGGAGGTTCAAGAGAAACCCTCCATTCCTGTCCTGTCCCTGTCAGAGACCCAAGTGGGGTGCTCCGCTCCAGTCCTGTTCACACCGGAGGTCCACGAGGAGACCTCTGCCCAAGCCACGTTCCAGCCAGAGATTCAAGAGGAAACCTCCTCTCCTGGCCTGCTCATATTGGAGGTCCACGAGGAAACCTCCGCCCAAGCCACGTTCCTGCCAGAGATTCAAGAGGAAACCTCCTCTCCTGTCCTGCTCACATTGGAGGCCCACGAGGAGACCTCCGCCCAGGCCACGATCCGGCCAGAAGTTCAAGAAAAAACCTCCTCGCCTGTCCTGCTCATGTCAGAGGCCCACGGGATGGCCTCTGCTCAAGCCAAGTCCATGTCAGAGGTCCACGGGATGACCTCTTCCCAAGTCAAGTTCATGTCAGAGGTCCACGGGATGACCTCTTCTCAAGCCCAGTCCATGTCTGAGGTCCATGGGATGACCTCTTCCCAAGCCCAGTCCATGTCTGAGGTCCACGGGATGACCTCCATTCCAAGTTCTAGCCCATGTTTTAGCACTAAATTGAGTCCATGTCCAGGTTCCTGCCCTAGTCCTAGTCCATGTCCAAGTTCCTGCCCTAGTTCTAGTCCATGTCCAAGTCCATTTCCAGGTTCCTGCCCTATTCCTAGTCCATGTCCAGGTCCATGTCCAGGTTCCTGCCCTGTTCCTAGTCCATGTCCAAGTCCATTTCCAGGTTCCTACCCTAGTTCTAGTCCATGTCCAAGTCCATGTCTGGGTTCCTGCCCTAGTTCTAGTCCATGTCCAAGTCCATGTCCAGATTTCTGCCCTATTCCAAGGCCAATTTCTGATCCAGTTCCCAGTCAGGTTTCCGGTGCTGTTCCCAGTCCTGTTCCCGGTCCTGTTCCCAGTCCTGTTTCCGTTCCCGGTTCCAGTCCAGTTTCCAGTCCAGTTTGTGATTTAATGGCCAGCTCTGTGTTTGAGTTAATTTCTAGCCCTATTTTTGCATTGGTTCTCTGTTCGGTTGCTGAGTTAATTGCCAGCTCCGGTCCCAGCTCCGTTCCCAGCTCCGTTCTAGATTTTGTTGACGGTGCTGTCCCTAGCCTAGTTTCCAGTTCTGCACAGTCCTCTGTCTCCTCCTCTGTCTCCTCCTCTGTCTCTAGTTACCTTCCTAGCTCTGTTTCCAGTCCAGGTTCAGACTTTGTCTCCTCCTCTGTCTCTAGTTATCTTCCTAGCTCTGTTTCCAGTCCAGGTTCAGACTTTGTCTCCAGCCCTGTCTCCAGCCCTGTTTCGAGCCCTGTTTCCATCCCTGTCTCCATCCCTGTTTCCAGCCCTGTCTCCACGTTAATTTCCAGCCCTGTTTCTAGCCCTGTCTCCACTTTAATTTCCAGCTCTGTTTCCAGCCCTGTCTCCACTTTAATTTCCAGCTCTGTTTCTAGCTCTGTCTCCACTTTAATTTCCAGCTCTGTTTCCAGCCCTATCTCCAGCTTAATTCCCAGTTCTGTTTCCAGCCCTGACTCCACTCTTATTTCCAGCTCTAGTTCCTCTTCGATATCTAGCACTGCTTCCGGTTTGATTTCCAGCTCAGTTCTCACTCCTGCTTTGAATCCAGTTATCAAGTCTGCTCCGGGTCAAAGTTTTGAGTTTATAGACTATTCACTTTCCAGTTCAATTTCTGGTCCAGCACTCTTTCCAGTTCCCTATCCAGTTCTCTGTCCTATCCTCTGTCCAGTTCTCTGTCCTATTTTCTGTCCCATTCCCCAGTCTGTTTCCCAGTCTGTCTCTGAGCCTGTCCCTAATCCAGGTGCCGAACCTGAATCCAGTCCTGGTTCCAGTCCAGGTTCCAGACAAAGCGCCAGGTCACGCGCAGCTCGGAGGACCAGGCCAAGCATCAGATCACACGCAGCTCTGCGATCCAGGCCAAGCACCAGGTCACACGCAGCTCCGAGATCCAGGCCAAGCACCAGGTCACGCGCAGCTCCGAGATCCAGGCCAGGCATCGGTTCAAGCACCACTCCAAGTTCTCGTCCAAGTTCTCGTCCAAGTTCTCAGGGACAATGCAACACATTCTGCTCTGGCTGCGGAACATTGAACTTCACCAGCCTCGGGTCCAGGGGGGCAGATGTTCCAATCCTGCCCGGGGGCCCAGGTCCGCCAGAAGAGGCAAAACTTTTGGCGCTTCGGGAGACGTGCCTTTGGGGGGGCTCTGTTAGCTCTCCCACTCGTGGATCCGCTACGGAGCAGCATATCTTCCACATTCCACGGAGCACATTCCAGCGCGATTCAAAAGGAACTCTCTGGACTACGTCATGAACTCGGCGTTTGTTTATGTTGCCATGTGCCTTTTTGTTTTTGTGTTGCATCATGTCTCTTCCCTTGCTTCCTGATTGGTCCTATGTCCTGATTATCATTTCCAGGTGTCGCGTGTCTAATGTTGTTTGCCTTAGGATGAAATGCCATTATTTAAACCCCGGCCTGTGTCCGCTTGGTCGCGGAGTATTGAGTTTTGGTTAATGAGTTTTGTTTGATGTTGTATTGTTCGATGTTGGAATATTCATGTCACAGATAGCGACGAAGCAAAGTGTTACCAGTGTTTTTGTTAACCAGGCATCCCCTGGTTCCTGCTTTTTGTATTTATGTTTTTGTTTACCCGGCGTCCCCAGGTTTCTAGGATTCCTTCTTCGTCATGTGATTTCTTGGACTGTGACCCTGTAAGTGATTGCATCTGTGTCTAACCCGTTTAGGAAGATTAACGTGCTTCTTTTTTTGGATTTTTGGTATTTGTGTCCCGTCACTTTTGAATGTGCCTTTTCATCTGTGTTCCTAATAAACTGACCCATGCCGACCCATGCCACGCTCCCGTCCCTTCCCCCCCTCCCCTTCCCACTCCCTCTGCTCTCCCTGTTTCTGTCTCTTCTGTTCCTCAGGTGGGGGAAACCAAAGCTGCCGGTGCAGAAGGAATGCCTGGGTTGGCGTGCTGGCGTTGTGGGGATCCGGGGCATTTCCAGGACCAGTGCCCCGTCATGGATGTGGGAGCAATGGTCCGGCTCCCCGACGCGCTGCAGGCTGCCCCTCATCGAGCAGGGACGTACCGCATACCGGTGAGTGTTCAAGGGGGTACATACCAAGCCTTGGTGGATTCAGGATGCAATCAAACCTCCATTCACCAAGGCTTGGTTCAAGGGGAGGCATTGGAAAATGCACGTTTGGTGAAGGTAAGGTGTGTGCATGGGGATATTCACGAGTACCCATTAGTGCCCATTGTCATCAAATTTCAAGGGAAAAAAAATATAGTGGAGGCGGCGGTTAGTCCCCGTCTCACCCATCCACTAATTTTGGGAACTAATTCGTCCGGGTTTCGTTTATTAGTGAGAGAAATGTTTGTGGATGGGTCCTGCATTAGTGAGAGATGATGTGGAATGTGTGCAGCCTTGGCAGGAGAGGCGGTGCCAGGGCCGTCGACGACAGCTCCACATCAGCGTGACAACGAGAGCGGGGGGAGTGGCTCTCCCCCCCTCTTAGCAGGGATTCCCCTCGGGGATTTTCCCTTGGAGCAGTCGCGCAACGAAACCCTGAAGTACGGGTTCACGGGTTCACGGCGACGAAACCCTGAACCCTGAAGCAAGTGAGAGTAATCGATGGTCAGCCGATCCAGCCCAATGTTGCGCTCTCCCACCCCTACTTCGCCATTATTAAAGATAGGATTTATAGAGTGACGCAGGACACTCAGACACAGGAAAATGTAACCCAATTGTTGGTTCCGAAGAACTGCTTGGAAGGATTATTCCAGGCGGCTCATTATAACCCTATGGCGGGGCACTTAGGGCAGGCGAAAACAGTAGGTTGGCTCTTGGCTCGCTTTTATTGGCCGGGCATTTGTGGCGATGTTTGCCGGTGGTGCGAAGGCGTGCCGCAAATGCCAGCTGGTGAATCCACCGGCCACCCCAAAAGCGCCATTGTGCCCAATCCTGTTAATTGAGGTCCCCTTCGAGAGAATTGGCATGGACCTCGTCGGGCCATTAGACCGATATGCACGGGGGTATCACTTTGTATTAGTATTAGTGGACTACGCAACACGATACCCGGAAGCGGTGCCTCTACGCAATATCTCCATGAGGAATGTTGCGGATGCACTCTTCCGTGTTATCTCCCGGGTTGGGAACCCGAAAGAGATCCTAACTGATCAGGGCACATCTTTTATGTCACGCACCCTGCGCAAACTGTACGAATTGTTGGGGGTTAAAGCAATTCGCACCAGCATTTATCATCCGCAAACGGATGGGCTGGTGAAGCGCTTTAATCAAACGCTTAAAAATATGATTCGTAAGTTTGTGCAGGAAGATACACAGAATTGGGATAAGTGGCTAGAGCCCCTGTTATTTGCAGTACGAGAGGTCCCACAAGCCTCCACAGGGTTCTCTCCATTTGAATTATTGTATGGACGCAAGCCGTGCGGCATACTTGACGTCATACGGGAAAATTGGGAGGAGGGGCCTTCAGCCAGTAAGAATGAAATTCAGTACGTTTTGGACCTGAGAGCAAAACTCCACATATTAAGTCACCTAACGCAGGATAATTTGTTACAGGTACAAGAACGTCAATCCCGGCTGTATAATGGGTGCACGGCTACGCGAGTTCATGCCGGGAGATAAAGTGCTCATGTTACTACCCATGGTGAGCTCCAAATTACTCGTCAAGTGGCAAGGACCTTTTGAGGTCACACGGCGAGTCAGGGATGTCGACTATGAGGTAAGGCGAACGGATAGAGGCGGGGCGTGGCAGATTTATCATCTAAACCTACTAAGACTATGGAGGGAGACGGCATCGGTAGCGTTGGCAATGATAGTTCCTGAAAGGGAGGAGCTAGGGCCGGAGGTAGATGTAAAATTGGCGAGTCAATCCCCTCCGGTGCTGTGCGGGGACCACCTCTCCCCAGCCCAAATTACAGATATCAAAACCCTACAGGCAGAGTTTTCTGACGTGTTCTCGCCTCTCCCCGGCCGCACTAACCTCATAGAGCACCACATTGAGACAGCCCCAGGGGTGGTGGTTTGCAGCCGCCCCATCGGCTCCCCGAACACAAAAAAAATGTGGTCCGGGATGAACTTAAGGCCATGCTCAAAATGGGGGTAATCGAGGAGTCCCACAGTGACTGGAGCAGCCCGGTGGTCTTGGTTCCCAAGGCCGACGGGATGGTCCGGTTTTGTGTGGACTTTAGAAAGGTCAACGCGGTGTCTAAATTCGACGCATATCCAATGCCTCGCATTGACGAACTGCTCGATCGGTTGGGTGCGGCTCGCTTTTATTCAACACTGGATTTAACCAAGGGATATTGGCAGATCCCCTTGACTCCAATGTCCCGGGAAAAAACTGCCTTTTCCACCCCGTTCAGCTTACACCAATTCGTGACCCTTCCTTTTGGGTTGTTCAGGGCTCCCGTGACATTCCAACAGCTCATGGACCAAATATTCCGTCCACGCGCTGCATATGCCGCTGCCTATTTAGATGACATTATTATATACAGTAATGACTGGCAGCGACACAGTCAGCACTTAAGGGCAGTGCTGAGGTCGCTGAGGCGTGCGGGACTCACGGCCAACCCAAAGAAGTGCGCGATTGGACTTGTGGAAGTATGGTATCTGGGCTTCCACTTGGGTCATGGACAGGTGCGTCCCCAAATTGATAAGACAGCAGCGATTGCGACCTGCCCAAGGCCCAAGACCAAAAAGGAGGTGAGACGGTTCCTGGGGTTGGCTGGTTATTATCGTAGGTTTGTGCCTAATTATTCGGACGTCACCAGCCCGCTGACTAATCTTACTAAAAAGGGGCCACCAGACCTGGTCCAGTGGACGGAGCCATGCCAACAGGCTTTCACTCAGGTAAAAGCTGCACTGTGTGGTGGACCACTTTTACATTCTCCTGACTTCTCTCTCCCTTTCGTTTTGCAGACGGATGCATCGGACAGGGGGCTGGGGGCCGTGCTGTCCCAGGTGGTGGAGGGGGTGGAGCGCCCCATGCTGTACATCAGCCGCAAGCTCTCGGTACGGGAGACAAAGTACAGCACAATTGAGAAAGAGTGCCTGGCCATCAAGTGGGCGGTCCTCACCCTCCGCTACTATCTGCCGGGGCGGGCCTTCACCCTCTGTATGGATCACGCCCCGCTCCAGTGGCTCCACGGCATGAAGGATGCCAACGCATGGATCACTCGTTGGTACCTGGCACTTCAGCCTTTTAAGTTCGAGGTGATCCACAGACCGGGGGCGCAGATGGCTGTGACGGACTTCCTCTCCCGGCAAGTGGGGGGGAGTCGGCGGCAGGCCGGATGGCTCCCCGGCCTTAGTCGGGCGGTGGGGGTGTGTGGAGGCGGGGCGTGGTCGAGCACCGGTTTGTGAATGGAGGGCGGAGCCGGAGAAAGCGAGTGGTAACGTTTACACACCTGTAGGAAATTGAGACTAACGAGTGTTCTGTGTTGCAGTGAGGGGAAAAGGAGGAGAGACACGCGCCTCGAGAGAGAGAGCGATGCCGACACAGAGCCACTTGTGTGCGTGCGTGTGTGTGTGTAGTGATATGGAAAATAAAAAAAGTTTCAAGTTGGAGTAAGCCTGTCTCCTGTCTGGTTCCTCCGAACCCTGCCTTGGAATCTTTACAATAATATAAATAAAAAGTTTTATAACCTGAAAAAAGCGAGAGAGCTTTGTGATATTAAGATACACAGAGAGAGAGAGAGAAAGAGAGAGAGAGAGAGAGAGAGCGAGAGAGAGAGAGAGATAGAGTGAGAGCAATCAGTACAAGACACATAAAAGATGAGGACACACAAAACAGAGCAACTAGAGGGAGAGTCGTGTGTGTGAATTGGCCTGTCACACATCACTGTTATTACTAGGTATAGTGTTATTTACTGTGCAATTCGGATGACAAAATTAGGGAAAAATACATTATCTGTGTCAGATAATGATTTTATCTGAATATTCAGCTCATATTTTTGAATGGCAGGTGATATTTTGCTGGCTCATTAATGACATAGCTAGAAGTGATATAAATACTGCGAATATCTAAATGTCATCTGTGCTACAATACATTCACACATTTGAGAAATTCCTCATTCCTGGGATTGTGCATTTCAACCACAGGTTGTCAATCAGGAAGACAAAAAGATTCTCGGTTGTCCCACACTTGCAGACCAACATATAAGAAAAAAATAAATCATTCTTTTAACTCATATGAATTAGCTTTGTGTGTCAGCACTGAAAGAGGAGCCCTGGCAAGGAGATGACTAAGTTTTTACATCACACTCTACCTCAACGCAAAAACAACACGCTCATATGTCACCTCGTCGGTGCACCTTGTACATTTCACACAAAATGCATTAGGAGCTTTAATCAAAGAACTGTGTGAATTTGATTTGGAGTGTTTGTCCCTGAACTGGGCGCTGTGAGGTCTGGACTGAGCACCATGTCCCTGAAAACAGCTGCTGTTCAGCACCTAGTCCTTCTGTCACACCTACGTACACCTGCTGAGGAAGGAGTGACTCAAAGAGCTATAAATGGAGCACTCTTTCTCATTTTGACCTGCATAGCAAAAACAACAGTGTTCCTTTAGCACATATATACTATCACATATAAACGGCTCTTGTCCATATGGTCTTGAATGTGCACCTGGGAAGTTGTTAGCACCTTGTGTAGACCCCGGCAGTCTGGCCAGAGCATAGAATCTGACAGGAAGAGCAGACTCAATGCTCCAGGGAAGAGTTTAGAGTGGATCATGGTCATCCAGCAGTGCTGAGTGCGGCAATATTGCTCAGCCTCGTGCTACAACAGCACCAGGAAGATTAATGACGCAATTACAGACAGCAAGGAAGAGGCTACATTCTTTTGGGTACACAGGCTTGAGGATGATCTGAAATTATGCACAAACATCATGCTGAGATCATGTAATTATAGGTTATTCAATAAATGGTCACACCTAAATTTGCAGTTATTGTTAATAATATTAATATGAGTAATATGCCTACTGTTTTCATTGTGTTCTATAATCCTGTTTTTGGTGATATATTTTTAGTGTATATTTCTTATAGTGTGTGACGGTGTGTGGGCATGTTTTTATATCTTGGTGGGGACCCTATGCTTGCAGGGAAATGTAGCTGAGAGTTTTGACTTTGTGGGGACATCTGGCTGGCTCCCACAAGGAAAATTTTTTTTTCCCCACAAAAACTGCAGCTTTTATTAAAGAAAAACTAAAAGGATTTCTTTTGGTTACTGAAGTTAAGCTTACGGTTAAATTTAGGTGTAGACATAGCTTAGCTGCATTAATAATTATTAATAATTATTATTGGAAGGTTAACTAACAAGACAAGTCTGTGTGTTTGTATGTATGTACAGTGGGTATAGAAAAGAATCACCTCCTTTAAAATAATCACATTTTGTTGCTTTTCATTCTGAAATGAAGACGGACACAGTTTTTGTTTTATCCAGCTGTATTTACTCAGTGCAACTTATAACATCCAAGTGAAAGATATAACACCAACATGTCAAAAAAAAAAAAAAATTAAAATACAGAATCACTGAGTTGGAAAAAGGATCACTCCCTTGTGTAAGTATTTTGTTGAACCACCTTTTGCTTTATTTACAGACTTTAGTCTGTTGGGATATGTCTCTACTAACTTTGCACATCTAGACTTTGCAATATTTGCCCACTCTTCTTTGCAGAACTGCTCAAGTTCAGTTAAATTTGATGGTGACTGTTTGTGGACTGCAGTCTTCAAGTCATTCCACAGATTTTCAATGGGGTTTATGTCTGGGCTCTAACTAGGCCATGCAAGAAAATTTACCTTTTTCTCCTTCAACCACTGTGTGGTCAGTTTTGCTGTGTGCTTTGGGTCATTGTCATGTTGGAAGGTAAACCTTCTTCCCATTGACAACTTTCTGGCAGAGGGCAGCAGATTTTCCTCAAGAATTTGACGGTATTTTGCCCCATCCATTTTCCTTCTATCCTGACAAGTGAGAAACACCCCCATAGCAGGATATTACCACCTCCATGCTTTACTGTAGGAATGGTGTTATTTGGATGGTGAGCTGTATTGGATTTCTGCCAGACATATTGTTTGGTGTTGAGGCCAAATGATTCAATTTTAGTCTCATCTGACCATAACACTTTTTTCCATGTGGATTCAGAATCTTCAAGGTGCGTTTTGGCAAAACTCAGTCGTGACTGTATGTGGCCTTTCTTGAGGAGTGTCTTTTTTCTCGCAACCCTCCCATACAAGCCATATTTGTGGAGAATTTGTGATATTTTGTCATAAATTCCTGCAACTGCTTCAGAGTTGCTGTAGGCCTCTTGGTAGCCTCTCTGGCTCTTTCATCCAGTTTGGAGCCACGTCCTGATCCAGGGAGGGTCTGTGTTGTACCAAATACCTTCCACTTCTTAATAACAGACTTTACTGTGTTTCTAGGCATTGATAAAGCCTTTGAAATTTTTTTGTATCCATCTCCTAACTTGTGCCTGTCCACAACTTTATCCCGGGGATCTTTTGACAGTGCCTTGCCACCCATAGTTGATTGTTTGCTTCAGTTGCACTACCAAGGACTGAAATATGATCCAGGAAAATTCGTTTCATGCTGAGCTAATCAAAATGACCACAGCTAATCACAGTTGAAAGTCAAATGGCCTTGTGTGCCACTGAGAAGGTGATTAGTTACACCTTATTGAGTTTACAAGTCATTTTTAGGAGGGGGGTGATCCTTTTCCCAACTCAGTGATTCTGTTTTTTAATTCTTAATTTATTTATTTTCCTGACATGTTGGTGTTATATCTTTCACTTGGATGTTATAAGTTGCACTGAGTAAATACAGCTGGATAAAACAAAAACTGTGTCCGTCTTCATTTCAGGCTGAAAAGCAACAAAATGTGATTATTTTAAAGGGGGTGATTCTTTTCTATACCCACTGTATGTATGTATGTATGTATGTATGTACAGACCTGCAGACTATGTACAGCAAGTGGTGCTGGACCAAGGACAGGAAGATAGTGATGGACCTCAGCCATCCCAACAATGGACTCTTCTCTCTGCTGCGGTCAGGGAAGCGTTCTGCTCCCTGAAGGCCACCACAGAGAGAATGAGGAGGAGCTTCTTCCCGCAGGCCATTCGGGCCCTCAACCAGGACAACAGAAAGGACTAGAGCTTGGGCTTGCTACACAACACCCACACCACCTACATTCCTTCAATATATCTTCTATTCATTCATCTTCAGTAACCACTTTAGCTTGTATTTATATCCTGTATTTATAAATATTTATTACATATGTGAACAATTTCAAGACAACTACCTCAGCTTAATGTTGCACAGTGTAACGTCTGAACGTTTTTCCCTTTTTATTTTTTCATTCCTTGCATTTCGTTTATTTCATTTTTATTACCATTCGGTAACTCTTTTATTTCAGCCTTTCTTACGATGCACGCTTGCTTAGTTTGAACTAAAGCCAAGTTTAAGTAAGATTTGAATCAGGCTTCTGTGTTGTTCATTAGTGCCTCCCTCTTAGTAGGACTTCTCCTCAGGACATTCACAGATAGAGAAAGCTTCCTCCTCTTTTCTCCTTTTAATTCGTACCTCAAATTTTCATGTACAGTTCATTATTTCCTTATTTCTATATTTCTATCTTTCTATCTTTCCCATTAATGGAGTGAGTCTGATTACTATCGGGATCAGCTTTATCTCTTAATCCTACACCTGCTTTAATTTAGATTTAATTTAAACAAGGTTTAAATTGAAATTTTAAATTAATATCAAGTTACATTTGTTCAGCCATTTGTATACTTGCAGGTAATGCTCCCCCTAGTGCTCTGCGGAGAAGCGACGGTTGTCCCCAGGTTGAATTCGGTGAATGGAGTCACCTGGACTGGCGGACCCAGCGCTGGCTGTGGGTGTGCACGACGGACGCCTCGGCCCTCGTACCATTGGTAGGCGGCACGCGGGCGACATCAGCACTCAAGCACTCCAGGTGAAAAGGCAGACGAGGCCAAGAGTCTGGCACAGCTGGCCACAGAGGCAGCTGGCCCCAAAAAGGGTTTTAGGAGGAAACCCGATTCCGGCTCTGCAGCCTGGCAGTTGGCACACCTCACCTGACCGCCGCCCAATTGTGCTAAAGGTCATAGCTGGTTGAGTGGTCGCACCGTGGTACGGGAAAGCGAGGGGCCCTGAGTCACACTGCAGTTGAGTGTTTGGGGACCGTCAGGTAGGTTGGCTTCACCACTGATTCTCATCTGAGCAACCTCAATTCACCCCAGGCATATCTAAAGGGCATACGGTCCATCCACTTAGTATAAGCCATGGCATCTCTGATTATTTAAGTGTTTGGCCCAGCTCTCTCTCTCTTAAGCCATACCATCTCCATAGGGCTTATGACTCAACAGAGCCCCCACTCCGGCAGGCCTGTCATAAACCCTATGCGTGATAGCTAACTTAAGTCTTCTATTTTTCTCTATCTATACCTGTGTTTTCATTTGCATCTTGCTTTATCTTTCCCTCCTTTAATTGTTTCAATTTTTGTTTTGTTTTGTTAGCTGCTGTTCTGTTGTGACTTATCTCTTCAAAGTTCACATACAGGCAGAGCCTATGAGAACCAGCAAGGAAAAAGCTAAATGCTAGATTGATGACCCAGGCAGCCAGTGTCTTTAAGATGACCCACTAGGCTACTGCCTGTCCAAATCTCTATTTAGATCTGGCATTTACCCACGCAAATTGGCCCTCCCTGGCCACTTACGGCCAAAAACCATAAGTATCTGGCCTACATACTACTAACTGTCTACACCAGTTAGCCAAATTTGTATACTCCCTGCGTACCAAATTCAGTATCACTGTAGCTCATTAATTCTGCACGGACTTGTATGGCCTTGGTGTTCTCTCGCTCTCGCCAACAGTGAGCCACCATGTCCCAATCATCCAGTCCCGCCACCCACTGGGATCACCTCGAGACCTGGCTGTGTGTCGTGACGACTGTGTTGCTGCTCCAAGCTGCTGGCGACCTACAGCACCTAAGCAGAGAGCAGCTGGACGACGACGTAAGCAGACAGACAATCTGCCCACAATCTGATCCAGAACCCCAAGGATGGGCAGAGATCATTGGGAGCAACACCACGCTTTGAAATTTCTCTTCCAGCACTCTTCACTCACACTCTTCAACTTCACTTCTATACTCTTTCCGGCTTCTCTCCCCCGGGGCCACGTGCCCCGGGAAGAGGAAGCCAGGATCTCTCTCTCCCGGACAAAAGATGCAAACGCCTCACGGCCCAGGCCTTTTCAAACGGCACGACGAACCAGCGAACTCTACATGACCTCGCGCGAACTTTCACACCGAAGCCATGCAAGTATAGTTAATTGATCTATATCTGCGTTTAAGATTGTACCCCTGTTTACAGGAGATTTAAGTTCGTTGCTGGTTTTGAAAAAGGCTAATTAGTTGTGTTTTTGTCTGCTTCCCTTTTATTTCATTACTTTCTCTCTATACCTTTTCTTTCCTTGTATATAGATGTACATATGTATGTTTTGCTTAGAGTTAGTCATGTGTATCTATAGTTACATCTAGTTATTAAAATCTATTATCACCACACTTGATTATGTCTGTTTTGGTCACGTGATGAGTCAATTCTACGCTACATAAGATCTCGGTTACCCGCTCTAATTTTAATAAAAAAATTCTTTGGTTAATCCTTCCTGGCCAGAAGGATAAACTCCTTCTTTAGAGTTCATAATTCCAAACTAGACTACAGCTAAGCCTAAAAGCTGATCTAGACTACATACATAGTCATAATTAATTATAATCCATTGTAATTAATTATCTATATGTATATGTGCACATACATGAATTCTCTTTCATGGCTGATGTATATTTATAACTGGTCACAACACACGTTGATTAGATATATAGATATATTTCACGCCATTCGAGTTAATTCCTTATATAAATTGGAGAATACATTTAAACGTGTTAAACATCTTTTAATTCATTACATAAATTGTAACTGGTGGAGAATAATTTTAAATGTTGCAGATTCATCCGAGTTACTACACATTCTGGTAGATAATGCGGGCACGCTTTAAAACTCGTCTCCTTTAAAAAGGTGCTTCGAATCCAAGCGTGCGCTTCTGTTTCATTTTTCATGTTTAAAGTTGATCCATTACATTATTCTGGTGGAAAAGAATAATGCTAGTAATGATTAATTCGTTACAACAGCATTACACTGCACAAATCATTTGCACATATCTGCACTTTATACCAATTATTGTCATACTGCTGCTGCCACCCATATTTATATCCTAGATTATATTTTTTATGCTTTTTATATACTTTTCCTTTTTCTAACTGTATACAAGTACATTCTGGTCTATGTATATTTTACTTTATCTCGCAGACAGTTGTAAAAAGCATTTCACTGCACGTCGTACTGTGTATAGTTGTGTGTGTGACAAAAAAAATTAGAAATTTTAATTTATTGCAGTCATTGTCACTGTATTCTATAAACTTCTTTTTTGTAATATATTTTCACCCCATATTTATTACTGTGTGTGTCCACCCTACCCTACCTATTAGAGAAGGTGAGTTGTTTATGCACTGCCAAGCTCGCAGCCCAGCTGGGTTATAAATAAACCTCTTTTATATAGCAAATCTGGGTCTAAGAAGTGCACTTCTGAAACTCAGTTTGGTCCCAAGTGTGATTATTAATGTCTCCCACAGAGCGCAACCTCTCAGTAACAATAAGTCTGTTCATTTATTCAGCCAATCAAAGTGCTCACTGATCACAGCTGCTCCACCTGCTGAGTCTGCACATGAAGCTGATGCCTGATAATCTTTCAATTCGATGCCCCATCTCTTGTGGCAGGTTTTCCTCCGAGGCTACATTACCTTTATCTCGTAAAGCTTCAGCTTCCTTTTGATGTCGGTGTTCTCCCTCTCCAGGCCGGCCAGTCGGGTCTTGATGTCCTGGTAAGCGCTGATGAGGGCAAAGTGGGAGGCCGAGTACATATCCTCAGGTAAGGGCGAGCCTGCCCAGCAGCCATCCTCCTTCAATCCCTCACTTCCTCCCAGCAATCCCAGCTCCCCTCTGAACAGAGACTCCATCACTCACTCCTCTTCCTCAGCCTGGGACAGAGAGACAAAAAGAGATTTATATGTGTTGTTAAGTTGTTAACTCTGGCTTGGCTGTAAACATTTTGGACTCACTTCATTAGCACCAGTGGCTAGGCTGCTGTCCATGCAACCCACTACCCAGTGTTACACATAACTATGCCTAGAGATGGGGAAATCTGCATGCCCTTCAGCCTGTGTGGATGTTGTAAGAAAGTGCTGGGGTTACACACTGGGTGGTTTGGTCATGATTAAATATTCAGTAAAAACAGGATCAGCTAAAAATAAGGATTCCCTGGCCACTCACAAGCTGGTTTATGTCCAATGCTTTATTCAACAATATTTCACCTATAAAAGGATTGAAAGCTTAAGAACAAATAAGAGAGATACAAAGGGTATGTTACATCAAGTGATACATTTTAAGGACCAATCACCAGAGCATTCAAAGAATGATCTAGGGTAGGCAAATATATTTCAAGATCCTTTACAAAACAACAACAATAATACAAAAAAACTTAGGAAGTTTCTTTGAAAACATCCATTTAAGTATAGCATTTGGCTGAAAATAAAAGTAGGTTTGAAAAAAAAAAATCAATGACATCTTCATCTTTTAAAACTGCACCAAAAACAAGCATTTATTGATTAAGATTACAATTACAAAATACTTTTTTGATCCATCCTTGTTGGATACATCTGTTCATACTAAACCTATGATTAGATCCATGATATAATGTGACTGGAAGGCACTACAGTAGGTTACTCAGAAATGCATGACACTAAAGATAAAAGGATGATGATATCATCTTGCATCTATCCTGTAACAATACCCAAATGTGGTAAGACATTTCATGTGTAATTATAAATGTAAAAGTTGCATTCTTATAAAAGTTACAAAAGTAACTGACATTATACAGCTTATACATAATGTTTTGTTACGTAATGTTATGTAGGGTATAGTTTTACTAAAAGGGCGAGCCATGATAGATAGCTATATAAATTATTTAGCCAGTTATCTCTACAAGCATGAAAAAAAAGTATTTTCCTTAGCTTATGTGCAATGCTAGGCAATACATGCACAAGCTAACATCAGTAAATAGACATTGGCTAAGTTAGTTAGCAATTTTTTTCAGTCAATATTAGCCAGCTATTGATTATATAAGACAATTATTTTGACAACGCCAAGTTAATAGAATAAGACGACTCAGTTGTATTGGGAAATAAGTCCCTTTTACAGGCAGAAAACTGATTTACTTACGTTGGCCAATTTGTTATTCATCTTGACAAGTTAAATAACAAGCTGAAAAAAATTTCTGTTCTTTATGCAGTACTATGTATATATTGTGCACTATAAGTAATAAAATAGTGAACTTTCTAGGGAATATAATTTGTCCACTGAGAATCAGGACAGCACTATAAAATGGCTGACACCCAAATATAGCACTAAATGATGGAGAGTAGATGGATTCAAACACAGTACAAGTCTATAAACAACACTTACAGTACTTCCAGGATGTATGACACTGCTGACTTCAGAAGGCCTAGTGTACCATCTTCGCTATTCTAGTTTTTAATATGTACTGTTTGGGTTATTTGACCCTTACAGCAAAGGAATAATGGCCCATTGCTGGCCCACAAGCACTATAGAATCACGGTGATGAACTCTGAATCAGCATTGGTTACATTTGGACTTGGACGGACTTGGACGGACTAAGAACTCTCACTTTCAGTAACTGCTTTATTCTGGTCAGAGTCACTGACAGGGAACGCTGGGCATAAGGCAGGAATGCACTCTGAATCTGATGCCAGTCCATTGCAGGGTGCCATGCACACACACATTCATGCCTAGAAGCAATTTATCTTAACTGGAGAACCTGGAGGAAACCCACAGGCATGGGGAGACCATGCACAGACAATAAACAAGCTCCAGATCCAACCGGGGAACCTGGAGCTGTGAAGTAGCAAGGTGCACCAGTGCGCCACCCAAAGTCAAGTCAAGTCAAGTCAAATCAAGTCAATTTCAACCATATACAGCTGGTACAGTACACAGTGAAACAAAGCAATGTTCCTCCAGGAGCATGGTGCTACATAAAACAATACATTCACCATATGAGACGACATAGAACTATATAAGACATACACATTCATTAGTGAAAGAACTGTAAGTTATAAAATAATGTAAGATAGTCATGTATAGTCCAACAGCTGCCGTATTTACCTGACTACTGAATACGGCTCTGACTGATATAAAATGGGAATACACATTGTAGAGTCAGTTTCTGAGTGAAAATGTTTTGTAATATATCAGGGCTCTGGTCTGCAGACTCTGTATTCTTGAGTGTGTATGGTGTTCAGCTGATGATGAATTGCACCAGTGATGTCACTGACCCCTGTTTATTGACCAGAGCCCTGGGAAGAGCAGACTCACCATGAGGCATACACTAGTGTCAAAACATGGCTACCAACCCGATGAAGTATGGAGGTGTGAGGAGAATTCACTGCACACAAAATGAGTCAGCTGCACCGTGCTTATTGAACTATTTTCAGTCACTTGTGTGTATCATACTGTATATGTAGAAAAATTCTTGGCCAGGCTCCTTCGCTCTCTCCATTTTTCTTCCTCTCCTCTCTCTCCTTCAGGGGTAATCCAAAAGAACACCCACACACACACACACACACACACACACACACACACACACACACACACACACTGATACATTTGCTCAGGCATGGTTTAGCAGCATGTACACAGAGGGAGGAAGGGAGAGATTGCTGCTCTGATGAGAGGTATTGTGTGTTGGTGGAGGACGGTAATGTAATTTCCAGGCATTTGAGATCTTTATTTCAACCTGTGCATGTCCTGAAGCCTACCCTAGGCTTCTATTTCTGTAAGAGCCAGATGTGTGGCTGATGCTTGGTCTGCTTTTATTATTATTATTATTATTATTATTATTATTATTATTATTATTATTATTATTATTATTATTATTATTATAGACCACAGGTATGGTCTAAGTAACCATAGGAAGAGGATGATTCAGAAATCTCCACCCATCTCACCGCTGCTGTGATGTCTGAAAGTACAGTGATAAAAAAAAAAAAATAGACATTTTGTCAAGGTTTGAAATCCTAGTATAATAAGAGGGAAGATATTTGGACAGTAGGGACATTAATGAGGTCATGTAGAGCAACTAGCATGTTAGGAATCTCTTTCTCTCCTCCAACTTAGTATCTGATTTACAGAGGTCTCAGGCTCTCCACATTAACATTAAGAATATGTAAAAGGCAGAGTGACACCAACATGATTGACAGGCAGGTAGTGTTGCCACCTCACAGCTCCAGGGTCCCTGGCTCGATCATGAGTTTGGTTTACTGTATGTTTGGAATTTCTATGCATGTCCTTCCTGTGTCCTTGCGGGTTTTCAGTTTTCCGGTTTTCTCCCACCTCACAAAAACATGCCATTAGGTGGATTGGCTACTCTAAATAGCCCCTAGGTGTGAATAAGTGTGTGAATGTGTGTGTGCATGGTGCTGCGCAATGGACTTGTTGCTTTCCCACCTCACGCCCGGTGTCCCAGGACAGTCTCCAGACCCTGAATGAAGGGATGATTGACAGGCAAATACAGACACCACTTTATTCTGCCTGAATCTTGTTAGTCCATATCAGTTGTTTTTCCCCCCGTTGTTCTGTTCTGTTGTCTTCTGTGGCACCACAAAGACTGGAAGAGATATTTTATTGACAGCTGGCAATATGTGAGGAGAAAATCAAATATTACGAAGTGTTCTCTTTTAAAAAACATTGGGCCAAGTACCTTCCAAGTATGAAAGTATCCCATTTTAAACTGCCAGATATTGAAACCAAGCATACACAGGTATGCAGATACACACACACACACACACACACACACACACACACACACACACACACACACACACACACACACACACACACACACACACACACACACATTGTCATTTGGCCAAAGAAGCATATAAATCTCACAAGCTCATTTACAAAGTGAAAGTAAATTAAGAGGAACTTTAATGACAAGTTACTGTCTCAGGGGGTTGATAAAGTGAGAAGTAAGCCATGTGCGAAATCAAAGCTCTACATCAGTATCCTGCGACAATGGCTAAATAAAATCCTTGCCCGTAATTTTTCTTTAGCTAATTAGGGATCTTAAAGTAAACATATTTATCAGAATCAGACGATTAAAACTTTCACTCTCTTAATGTTAAAGACTGACACAATACTGGACTTGAACAGAAACAAGAACAGGAGCATCGACAGTCTGGGAGTATCGTCATTTTTATAGATTTTTGCAATGAAATATCAAATGCAAAAGAGAATCATAACATTTGTGTCTTATTGTTTGTGATGTTTTACTCCAGGTCTTCCTATTTTGAATGAGTCATTTGCCCGATAATATATAATAACTCAATAATCTCACATGGCAGATTTATTAATCAATGTACACTCCTCAAATGTACAGGAAATACACAAAAACACCACTGCCCAATCCACATGCTCATCAGCTCATCAGATTCAGGGTCAGAGCTGTGATCATTACTAATGTGACATGAAATATCAATACCTCAACTGGCGCCCATTTCTTACATGTATATAATGAGCATTTAATGTATATTTTGCAGAATATAACCAATGATTTGCGAGGGATTCAAGAGCGGCAGTATATTAGAAAAGATTTACCATATTCTTAACCTGTTATCTTGGACATTGCTGCCTGACTAAAAGCAAATATTGGCCAGTGTTTTTATTTTAAGCTGTGATAATATGTGTCGTGTTTTGGGTTAGGACTGTGTGATGCATATGTTAATGGAAGCAGATTGTGTGTGTGGGTACGTGCACTCCTAACTGAATCTATATGTGCTTGGCCTGGAACAGTTGACTAGAGAAAAGAGAAAAAACAAAGAAAGAAAGAAAAATCACAGCGAGTGTAATGATTGCCTGCAATGTGTTAGAAATGAAATGAGCAAGTGTCTGTACAATCTGGGCCTCCAAATAAACCCTCACAAAAACGCATCTCTATGTCACCCCGTCCTCCAGAAACAACTATACACACAAGGCTAATGCATCCTTCTGCCACCAGGACCACACATTCTTGTTTCTGCATACATGATTTGTTTCTTCTTGTGCAGTCTCACATACATTATGTACCGTAACTTGTGCTCCTGTTTGTCTTTTTAATTCAATTTTTTTTTTACCTTTTGGACTGGATATTCACATTTTTGCCTTTGTTCTATGATTGTTATCTGGTTCTGCATATTTATCTTAGCTTGTGGGTTTGTGGATTATGGCTTTGTTTTTTCTGGCTCTATTAAACTCTACACCGAGATCTGATTACTCAAATGACTGTGTGACAACAGAGATGCAGATCTACATTCTGTGTAATCGGCTTCATGTGGTGGAAGCACACACACCTCTGCCCGTTACACACACCTCTGCCCGTTACACACATACACATAAGGTATAGTCACACTGCATATGGCACAAATCAGTCCCACGATTTTGTAATCACAGTAACACAAAATCAAGCAAACTCTGCAATATTCGGAGGAGCTGGCAATTTTCCAAAATTAGCACAGATTTTCCACAGAGTTCCATTTTATGGCATTTGGCAGACGCCCTTATCCAGAACGACTTACATTTATTTCATTTATACATCTGAGCAGTTGAGAGTTAGGGGCCTTGCTCAAGGGCGCAACAGTGGCAGCTTGGCAGTGCTAGGATTTGAACTCACAACCTTCCAATCAGTAGCCCAACATCTTAACCACTGAGCTACCACCGTCTTAGTTTTTGATTTGCCAAGACATGTCATGTGACGTCATCACAATGAGCATTCAGCCAAAGCCATCTTCAATTCACGTGTTTCGAACATGAATACAGCTAAAAAGTCGCATTTGCCAGCAAACATCACTGCGAAAGAAAGAACTTCGTGCCATTGCGATTTCATGTATTCTAGTAATTTTCCACAAAAAAAGCACAAAAAACTCCACAAGTTGCATCGCAAATTTTGAAAAAGTGCGCCACAAAATCAAGCATTTTTCCCTGCAATAATCACAAAAAACTCAGCGAAATCCTGTATGTACTGGACAATGCAACTGTGCACAAAGCGAGCTCCATGAAGACATGGTGTGCCAAGGCTGGAGTGGAAGAACTCGAGTGTCCTGCACAGAGCCCTGACCTCGATCCTACTAAACACATTTCAGATTAATCTGATCATCCATTGCCATGTTCCAAAATCTAGTGGAAAGCCAGAGAGGTGGAGGCTAATGTAACAACAAAGGGGGAAGTAAATCTGGAATGGGATGTTCAAAAAGCACATATGAGAGTTATGGTCGGGTGTCCACAATCCTTTGGCCTTATAGTGTATTTTTTAATCACAACAATATTTCATATCTCATTAAACTGACAATCAAAATGACTTTATTTGTCTTTTGTTCATTATTTCATTATTTCTATGGATTTTAATGTAAAAATTTACTGGTTTAATAAATATCAGCCCAGATAAAGATTGGATGCGTATGTGCACAAACAACCATAATGAGAATGGTCATATCACTGCTGGTTTCTCCCACATCTGCTTGTTTCTTTCCCAGTAATAACTGTAAAAACATATGTATCTGGTCTCACTAACCACCACTAAAGTATACTGTATAATCTGTGTGATGAAGCCTTGCCCTGCTAGCTCGTTTATCACCTCTACTGCAATGATGGATTATCTTCTGCTGTTCATCATGTGCATGTTATTGATTTAGAAATTTTACACACTGATGGTAACTAATGCACCCTAATCTCACACACACACACACACACACACACACACACACACACACACACACACACACACACACACACACACATACACACAGGTGATAGAAGATGCTGAGATGTCCATTAACAGTCCTGCAGACAAGGTGCGACTTCACAGGCAGTGATAAAGTGTCCAACATACAGGTATGAGGATTCACACTCTCCCTTTCTCCCTGTTTCTCTTCTCCCATTTCTTTCACACACACACACACACACACACACACACACACACACACACACACACACACACACACACACACACACACACACACACACACACAGTTTCATTTGGCCAGAAAAGACAAACCAAGTTATTTGAAACAGTAACGATACATTAATCCCCAAAACATTACAAAACAAATGGAACACAATGTTCTAGGAGTTGTTTTACTTTAGAAGTGTGACACAGAAAACCTCTAGACCAGTGAGAAAAGACGTCCCATAAAGTCTGCACAAAAAGACAAAAATAGCATCAAAGTTTGCACTTTGTCATTATATAATTGCAAGCAACCTTAGAAATCATACTCTGGGGACTGTAATATTAATGTAGGCTTAAACCACAGCAACACAATCTCAATTTAATGTGTGGCAATCTTAATGTGTGGCCAGCAAAGCATCCCACATCAGAAATATATTGGACTTACAAACACCTTTATTTACAGTCAACTTCAGAATTATTAGCAGCCTTAAAGAAAATAAGCAAAAATGATTTTATAAAATTCTTTATAAAATTCTTCTTTCTTTTTTCCCCCCTTCAGTAGGCCCTCTGGCTGAATTCTGGAAAACCCCAAATGATGAAAATAAAGCAACTTTGACTTTTTCTGCCAATAATATACAGTGCCCTCCACTAATATTGGCACCCTCGGTAAATATGAGCAAAGAAGGCTGTGAAAATTGTCTTTATTGTTGAACCTTTTGATCTTTTGTTTAAAATATATTCACAAAAATACTCTGCTCAAACAATTGCAGACACAACACAGGTTTATCCAAAAAATATGAGGTAACACATAGGCCAAATTCCCTTAGTCATTTATAACAATAGGTATGACCAAGGAATATAGCTGTGATGTGTGGCAAAAGGTTGTTGATCTTTGCAAAATGGGAAGTGGCTATAAGAAAATAACACAAACATTGAAAATGCCCATTTCCACCATCAGGGCAATAATTAAGAAGTTCCGGTCAACTGGAAATGTTATGAATCAACCTGGAATTGGACATGTGTCTATATTGTCTCATCGCACTGTGAAGAGGATGGTTCGAGTGGCCAAAAAATCTCCAAAGGTCACAGCTGGAGAATTGTAGAAGTTAGTTGTGTCTTGGGGTCAGAAAGTCTCCAAAACTACAATCCGAAGTCACCTACATCACCACAAATTGTTTGGAACGGTTTCAAGAAAAAAGCCTCTACTCTCATCCAAAAACAAACTCAAGCGGCTTCAGTTTTCCAGACACTACTGGAACTTCAAATGGGATCAGGTTCTATGGTCAGATGAAACCAAAATAGAGCTTTTTGGCAATAAACACCAGAGGTGGTTTTGGCGCACACAGAGAGGTAGCCATATGGAAAAGTACCTCATGCCCACGGTTAAATATGGTGGTGGCTCTTTAATGTTTTGGGGCTGTTTTTCTGCCAGAGGACCTGGACATTTTGTTTGGATACATGACATCATGGACTCTATCAAATATCAACAGATATTAAATGAAAACCTGACTGCCTCTGCCAGAAAGCTTAAAATGGGCCATGCTTGGATCTTCCAGCAGGACAGTGATCTAAAACATACATCAAAATCAAAACAAAAATTGTTTACTGACCACAAAATCAAGGTCCTCCCATGGCCATCCCAGTCCCCTGAAACCCATAGAAAACCTGTGGGGTGAACTGAAGAGGAGAGTCCACCAGCATGGACCTCGAAATTTGAAGGATTTCAATATTAGTGGAGGGCACTATACTTTGACATCTATACCTTAAGAAAGCATAAACATATTTTACCAGAATTACACAGACATGTTTTATTTAGTTACTTTATAACCTTGCCTTGGCTTTCTTCCTGCAAAGATCAAGTAAGGACCCAGTTTAACAAATGTAGCAGTAAATGCACTTAGCATGTGTCATGCTAGTTAGCATGGGATAATCCAAAATACACAAACTAGGGAACATAATGAGATAGAGAACCAGAGAATCACAACACGGAACAAAACATCTCAGTAAGGTCAGGCAGGCAAACACTGAACAATACTTCACACCAAGCAAGGGAACGCAAGGGTTTAAATGCACAAACTAGTTATGGGGTAAACTGAAAGCAGGTAAGAGTAATCAGGAAACATGAGGGAAACAACCACTGACTGGACATAGGAGATTACAAGACATGAATAAAAAATAAATAAATAAAAAAACATGCGTGGTAATGTAAACAAACAAATGACAGCATGGGAGAATGCGCTGTAGCACTGCGAGTTGCTCTGCATACTGAGAGTCTCTATGTGCAGTGCTCGGCATGAGGGGGAAAAGCGTGACAGCATGCATAAAGAAAATTTGCTAGATAAGTGTGCTTTTCTTACAATGTGATTCAGGTTTTGGATAGTTACAGTTATGTCATAGCGAAATGGACATAAGCCTAATCAATTTAGTTAGTAATCAGATACAGACTGTCAAATTATCCGTGATGCACCTGCACATCATCATCCAAACAGAAATAGTGCTTACACACTCTGTACAGATAACAAAGTTTTAAAATGTTTAATTGACCTAATAAAATGACATTAATAACAAGGAATTTAGTCAACAGAACAGAACTGAATGAATTAATCAGCAATTATTTCTCCATTGATGTTAGCGGGAACAGGGATCAATGGAGTGAAGAGACGGTCATGGGGTTTGTGTTTAAATGGCACAAGTGACATTTAACTCAGGTGATGAGACAGAGACTGATGAAGATGATGCTGATAATCAAATTCCCACTGTAAACTTTTATAAATACGTTTTTCAATAATTAAGGTACAAATGTAGAGGTAAATGGGGGGCACGGTGGCTTATGTGGTTAGCACATTTGCCCCGGGGTTGGGGGTTTGAATCCCACCCTGTGCATACGAAGTTTGCATGTTCTCCCCATGTTTCTGGGGTTTCCTTCGGACGCTCCGGTTTCCTCTCCCAGTCCAAAGACATGTGTTGTAGGCTGATTGGCATTTCCAAATTGTCTGTAGTGTGTGTGATTGTACTCTGTGATTGGTTGGCACCCCGTCTTGTGCCCTGAGTTCCCTAGGATAGGCTCCAGGCTCCCCGCAACCCTGAGTAGGATACACGGTATGGGAAATGGATGGATGTAGAGGTAAGTGTGATGTTTTTCAGTGGAATTGGAACAAAATCTTTTAATGCAATTTTCTCCATTTTCTCCATTCCACTTTTGGGAGTAACTAGAATTTTAAAATGCTAGAACTTTCCTTAGGGTTGAAATACATGCAAACAAGAAATAGTTGAGGAAAATGTCAAAATGTCATTATGCAAGGGTTTCCATAGGTCACCACATATATCTTTTGGAAAGGTTTTTTGCATACTTTCATTGATTCATTCATCTTCAGTAACTGCTTTATCCTGATGAGGGTTGTGGTGGGTCTAGAGAACAGTCTAGGAACACTAGGTATGAGGTGGGAATACACTCTGGATGGGCACTATGCACTCACCTAGGAACAATTTAGTGTATCAAGTCCAACCTATTCGCATGTTTTTTGGAGTTGGGAAGAAACCCATGCAGACATGGGAAGAACATGCACAGAGACTGTGCTGTAAGGAAACATTGCTACCCACTGCACCACTGTGTTGCATTGCTGTATATAGTTCAAGAAAAAGTCAGAGCAGTGAGTGTGTTTACGTACACAGTAATCAACCGATCATGGTCAGGTAAGCAGCAAAGTACATAGGTTTGCTTAAATAGAATGAAGGCTGTTATCAGATTTTTTTTTTTTTTTTTAAATCTGTTTGATATTAATCATGATTTGTGATCAGCTTAGCTTATCTCATTGGAGAATATCTCATATCACAGTCAATAGGCAGTTGAAAACCCCTGTGCATTAGGTGTTTGTTTTGACCTTGACAGATCTATTCCTTCTGTGTTTTCCATCCTGTTCTGTGTAGTGTGTAGGAGGACGGTCCTGCACAGGCTGGCCAAGCAGAAACACACCGCACTGAACAGCAAGAGTGAGAGAGAGCTAAGTCTGGTGGGCAGGTTTGAGTATTTTTACCACCGAGTGGGAGTCACGCAGGCACCGATACTACAGCTGCCTGCTCATACCATCAGAGTTTCAGGGCTCATGCTCTCGTGGTCATAGCATCAGCCATCAGCAGGGGAAATGTGCCTTAGTAATTTATACAAAAATATACAATGAGAAGCATGATGTCTAAGTTCCAACCAGGAGGAACATCTGGTTGGAAGTTAATCTAATTTAGAACATCTATGAGGTTTGAAATAATGAAGTTTGCGGGAAGGATTATGCCTGAAACACAACATTCCTTCCTCCTAGTTAACATTCTATATATTACTCTCTCTCTCCTTTCGTTCCTAGTCGTAAAGTTTTTGCACCCACCACCTTGCCATCTCCTCCCTACTCTTCAATGATTCCCACAACCACATCTCTCCAATGTGGGGGACTGTGTGTATAACTTAAAAAAGATGTTGTCTAGAAATGCAGCCCAATTTTTGAGTTGTCCCTTTACAGATCCACAGTCCCTCTCCACAGCACTGTCAAATGAAGGTGTTGGAACTGAACAACATAATGATATGATATTGCAATATATTAACACCATTTAATACCTTCCAAATGTTGTGGGTATCGCCAGGTGCCAGGTACTATAATATTCATTCATTCATCTTCAGTAGCCACGTTATCTGGGTCGGGGTCCTGGTGATCCAGAGCCTATCCTGGGAACACTGGCAGCCTGGATGGGATACTAGTCACTCACTCGTCAAGTAGGGTCCATTCACCTACTGGCATGTGTTTGGGAGGTAAAAGGAAACTGGAGGAAACCCACATGGACACTGGAAGAACATACACAGAAACTAGAACAGACAATAGCCTCAGCTCAGGATCGAACCAGGGACCAGCTGTGCCACCTCATTGTTGTAATAAGTAAGTGGAAATCTATTTACATATCAATAGTTTCATTTTCTCTTCTTGGCCTTGTTAAATGCTTTATTTTTGGATCCACTGTTGCAACTCCCTAGAAAATCCATATATCAGAAAGATCTTTCTTTCTTTCTTTCTTTCTTTCTTATTTTTAATTCTTCATCCTACCCTGGTCCTACCTCCTACTCACCCATCTATCTACTCCTGCATCTCTTTTTCAACACTTGCCTCGAAAGCTGCAGACCCACTTTCCTAACTTGTATTAAAGGTTCAGTATTAGTCATTCCCCCCACCTGAAAGAATACAGAATTAAATTCTGTCTTAGTGTGGCTGTAACTATTTACATAAGCCATTAATCTGTCTCATCATTAGCCCAACTAACAATGTGGCTGCACTGTGTTGCTAACAAAAAGTCTACCAGCTCAATTAAATTTTAATCAGATACCTCATACTGCATTCCTGCCAACGCAACCACCTCAAAACACTACAATTATGCAAGTTAAGTTTCCTTACTTTCGCTTAATAAGGCTTAATTCGGTTTCTCTGTAGCCAACTAAGGAAAGTAGTGTGAAACAAATGACAGAATTAAACAGAGATGGATCTGAAATTCTGCTCACTGATACATCTCTGCATGCTCAGATTGATCGGCCTCACCTCAGACACTGTTTAAATGCCATAAGATGTTTTATCAGTTTAAAACTTTCATAAAACACAACAGTAGTAGCACCTCTTGATATTTTTGCAGAGTACAGTTTGCAGTCTCCTTTGCTTTGACTACCATTGTGTCATCTGTTCATGGCACAACAACGTTTACTATCACATAGTATCATATGGTATTGGATGTTTGTATCAGAGCATTTTTTTTGTTGTTGGATTTTTTTTTTTTTACAAGTACCAGTAAATAAATGAATATGGTGTTGGAGCGATACCTTATACCAGTACTGAAATGGATGCATCCATAGTTTAGTCAAATTGATATGGAAATTGATATGTTGCCAAAGCAATAATTTAGGGGCTTCATTTTTAATGTAGTTATTACATGGTTTACAGCAACACAATATGCTTTAATAATGACTGTAATATCATCAGATTTACACATATATTTGGACTCCAGAAATGTATGTGTATGTTATGAAAAAAAGGAAAGAAAGAAAAGACAAGCTTTCAATGTCAACCAATTTATGCAATCTCATTGAATGCCAAAAGTCACACATCCAACCACAGACAGTCACACTTGTACCCCCGCACACTAATCACCTCCTCATAAATTCAGCTGAGCTCACTGCTGCTGGTGCCTCCAAGAAAGTGACAAGTTGGGATGAAATGTTTAACAGAGTACTCTCCTGTGGTTTGCACACACTCGTTACTTTAAGGACGGTATACACATGAAAAACTCTTCATACAGGCGCTCATCATATGAAGGTTCATTCACATTCAACCACAAATTTGTGTTTGAGATCATTTAAAGCTTGGCTTTCTAAACAAAATTCAGTGGATGTGCTAATTTATTATAGTCACATGTAGGTGATTCATGAAGGAAAGCAGTTTTAAAGGAAAGGCTAGATTGAGTTTCCCGTGTGTGTGTGTGTGTGTGTGTGTGTCTGTGTCTGTGTGTGTGTACAGTGTGTGTGTATGTATGCAAGTGAGTGAGTGTATGAGAGAGAGAGAGAGAGAGAGAGAGAGAGAGAGAGAGAGAGAGAGAGAGAGAGAGAGATTGGTATGTGTTTTGATGCATTGTTTTATTACTCAAATGAAAGAACCCAAAGTGTCCTTGGCAAGGACATTTAGAACTGCCAAGCGGAACTCCCGTCACTCCAGCCTTTAGAGAGAGTAATTTAAAGTAAAAAGAGACATTATCCTGTGTCATCCTGGCATAATCTGTATGGGAAAAAATGTCTATGTTTCCACCACATGTGCACACCAGTGATTTCTATCACATAAACCCATCCCAACAATCCTGAAAAAGCAGGCATGAGAGGGAGAGGGAGGCAGAGTGATAGAGGAGAGAGGGAGGGACGGAGAATGAGGGAGATGAAAATAACAAGAGAGGGAGTGATGTGCAGCAACCAAGGGAAATAACTTTACAAAGGAGGGGACAGAAAATGGTTCATCACACAACACTGTTAAACCAAAGATGGAACGAGAGATGGATTAAGCAGCAAGAGGAGAGGAGAGGAGAGGAGAGGAGAGTAGAGGTGAGGTGAGGAGAGGAGAGGAGAGGAGAGGAGAGGAAAGGAGAGTAGAGGTGAGGTGAGGATAAGGAAAGAATAAAGAAAGGAAAAACAAGGATGAGATGGATGAAGAAAGGGGAAAAAGAAAAAAGATAGAATGGGATGAGGAAAGGAAAAGTGGAAAAGAGGATGAAATAAATGTGGAAAAGGGAAAAGGGGATAGAGCGGGTTAAGGAAATCACACCTGTCATTAAATAGTCTACTTTTCAATTAATTAGAGCTAGATTTCTTTGAAGCTTTGAAGTTTGAATATTAGCTCAATACTGTTTTGAGACGGGAAAAAACATTACAGGGCAGGGAACCTCCAGTCGAGAGCCTCTAATTTAAACCACAGACTTCAATAGGGTTTAAATCTGGAGACTGAAATGGCCATTGCAAACCACTGATATTTTTGTTTCCATTTCTGTATAGATTTAGATGAATGATAGGAGTCATTATTTCGTTAAAACATGGCCAAGTCTTAACCTTCTGGCAGAGGCTGCCGGGTCTTGGACATCTGGTAATTAACCAAGTTATTGATGTAATAAATCATTACAAAAGCATTAACCAGCCTCAAGGTATTATTCACCAACATATTTTACACTGGACATGGAGGGACTACTTGTATTCAAGTCCCTGGTTTTACCAAACAAGAGGAAAGTGTGGAAGGGCTTCTTTCGTGCAAACCATGCAGCTTGTTCCAAGCAGCTTGTTGTTAGGCAGCTAATGTTGATTGAAAGCAGTTGATTTTGAAACTATTAGCGGTTTAGAAAAGTTGAGGAAGCAGGACTCTCATCCGGGCGACAGGTCATCATTTAGTATATGAAACTTACAGGACAAAGAGAAGCCTCACTAATTAACATGGGAGTGTATTGGACACTGCATGACGCGCATGGCTCTGCTTGACACATTTACCACATGTGATATACAATATCTCACAAAAGTGAGTACACCCCTCACATTTTTGTAAATATTTTATTATATCTTTTCATGGGACAACACTGACGAAATGACACTTTGCTACAATATAAAGTAGTGAGTGTACAGCTTGTATAACAGTGTAAATTTGCTGTCCCCTCAAAATAACTCAACATGGCACCTCATGGCAAAGAACTCTCTGAGGATCTGAAAAAAAGAATTGTTGCTCTACATAAAGATGGCCTAGGCTATAAGAAGATTGCCAACACCCTGAAACTGAGCTGCAGCACGGTGGCCAAGACCATACATCAGCATGTGCTCAGCATCATATCCAGAGGTTGGCTTTGCAGAATAGACATATGAGTGCTGCCAGCATTGCTGCAGAGGTTGAAGGGGTGGGGGGTCAGCCTGTCAGTGCTCAGACCATACGCCGCACACTGCATCAAATTGGTCTGCATGGCTGTCATCCCAGAAGGAAGTCTCTTCTAAAGATGATGCACAAGAAAGCCCGCAAACAGTTTGCTGAAGACAAGCAGACTAAGGACATGGATTACTGGGACCATGTCCTGTGGTCTGATGAGACCAAGATAAACCTATTTGGTTCAGATGGTGTCAAGGGTGTGTGGCGGCAACCAGGTGAGGAGTACAAAGACAAGTGTGTCTTGCCTACAGTCAAGCATGGTGGTGGGAGTGTCATGGTCTGGGGCTGCATGAGTGCTGCCGGCACTGGGGAGATACAGTTCATTGAGGGAACCATGAATGCCAACATGTACTGTGACATACTGAAGCAGACATGATCCCCTCCCTTCGGAAACTGGGCCGCAGGGCAGTATTCCAACATGATGACCACAAACACACCTCCAAGACGACCACTGCCTTGCTAAAGAAGCTGAGGGTAAAGGTGATGGACTGGCCAAGCATGTCTCCAGACCTAAACCCTATTGAGCATCTGCGGGGCATCCTCAAACGGAAGCGCAAGGTCTCTAACATCCACCAGCTCTGTGATGTCGTCATGGAGGAGTGGAAGAGGACTCCAGTGGCAACCTGTGAAGCTCTGGTGAACTCCATGCCCAACAGGGTTAAGGCAGTGCTGGAAAATAATGGTGGCCACACAAAATAATGACACTTTGGGCCCAATTTGGACATTTTCACTTAGGGGTGTACTCACTTTTGTTGCCAGCGGTTTAGACATTAATGGCTGTGTGTTGAGTTATTTTGAGGGGACAGCAAATTTACACTGTTATACAAGCTGTACACTCACTACTTTACATTGTAGCAAAGTGTCATTTCTTCAGTGTTGTCCCATGAAAAGATGTAACAAAATATTTACAAAAATGTGAGGAGTGTACTCACTTTTGTGAGATACTGTAAACTGGACTTAACTTATTCGTTAATTTATTCATTTACTCATCTTCAGAATCTTCAATTTCAGAAATTTCATGTTTATCTATCATTTTGAGAGAGAGCAAAAGTACATGCAAGCACAAATATATGGGTGCGCATATACACCCACACACATACTTGCCTGCGCTTTTCTGTTATATATGAGTGCACAAGTTGTACTTTCTCCTTTATGCTTGCCCTCATGGCCACTGTCCACTCTCCGTGCTCTGTTGGCAAGGCAATGATTCACACACACACACACACACACTTTTGTCATGCTAAGGCAATTTCCCTCTGCGTCATTCTCATCTGAGCAGACAAGAAGAAACGGGAGTTATCTGATGCTACAGTCTGATAACATGTTCATGTCTTTTCATACCATTATAGACTAATGGAAAACAGGCCGTGTTGGTTTATTAGTTAAAATGTCAGGCATGTTAACAATACTCATCATCCATCTAATGGCAGCACCGTCTACAATAGACACCACCAGACTGAGGGTGAGAAACGAGGCATGGGCGAATGTAATAAAAAGAGCAAGGGGAAAGTGTTGTACAGGCAAAGCTGGTTATTTTTAGGGTAAGCTGGGGGAATTCTAGAGGTCCGGCACTGAGTGCAAGGCAAGTGGGTAACCTGGTTTTCCCTGACTGCACAATCCTCTAAGAAGTACTGCACATACATCCTCCACACATTCTGTTCTATGCCATACTTCTTTATTTCTTCTCTTTCATTAGTAGATTTATGTTCCTGTATATTAATGCTCGGCTCTTATCCTGCTGATTACAGCCCTGAGTTAATGGTTTGTGTATATACTTAGAGATAGGACAGGCATGTCTCATATCCAGGCTATAGGTTTTTTATTCATAGTTGCCCACTGGAAAGGTAGGTTTAACAAACAGAAAAAGAAAACAGCCTACTCCTTATTGACTTTAGGAAAGGAAAAGTTTTCATTTGGACTGTAGCTATGTTTAAACTTAATGCTCTTCAGAGCAGTGTGACACACCTCAGTACTATAACTATAGTGCATGCTACTCCTTCTCAATCCCACCATCTACTGAACTACACACATCTACAGAAGCTCAAACTGGCTGTTGGTAGAACGTTTATACGTTTATACGATTAATTAGTCAGCATGGATGAGACACAATCTTTTCATCATTAGGAACATGCAGGTATGAGCAAACACTAATGAAACCAAGCAAAATAAAATTTGGAATAAAGTTTGTTTAACTACAGTTGCAATTATAATGATTCAAGCCCATTGCAAATCAGCTTTATTGTCAAAATCTACAGAGTTTCAGCTGTTTGCAATGAACAAATCAAACAAAAGCAATTGAAATAGTTCAACACAACTATTTTTCCCCATGTGAGTTCCCCAAATTCAACTGAAAATGCAACTTATAATGACTTCACCATTCTCAAAATTATTCAACCCCTTCATGGCAAGCATTTTAGTACTTAGTAGAGCATGCTTTTGCTGTTATGACCTGCTGCAAATGAGATGCATAGCCAGACACCAGCTTCTGGCAGTGTTCCTGAGGAATCTTAGCCCATTCCTCATGAGCAATGGCGTCCAATTCAGTAATATTCTTGGGTTTGCGTACTGCAACTGCCTTCTTCAAATCCCACCAGAGATTTTCTATGGGGTTCAAGTCAGGTGACTGTCATGGCCTTGTAGAATCTTCCAGGACTTCTTCTGTAACCAAGCCTTGGTAGAATTTGAGGTATGATTGGGATCCAATGACACCAAAGCTTCAGCTTCCTCACAGATGGCATGAGGTTTTCTCCTAGGATTTAATGATACTTCAGTGAATCCATCTTGCCTTCCACAAGCTGCAGGTTTCCAATGCCAGAGGATGCAAAGCAGCCCCAGAGCATCACCGAGCCACCACCATGCTTGACTGTGGACAGAGTGTTCTTTCTTCATTCTTCTTTCACCATACATACCGCTGATCCATCGTGCCGAAAAGTTCCAGTTTTGTTTCATTGCTCCACAGAACAGAATCCCAAAACTTCTATGGCTTATTTATATGATTTTGAGCTGATTTTTCTTGTGCTTTTGGGTCAGTAGTGGTGTACGTCTTGGAGCTCTGGCAGGGAAACCTTCTGCGTTTAGTACACGCCATACTGTGCTCACTGAAACCTCAGTGCCTGTTGCCACCAAGTCTTGCTGCAGGTCTTTTGCAGCCACTCAAGGGTTTTTCACAACCTGCCTTCTCAGAAATCTGGTTGCAGCCACTGATAGCTTCCTTTTTCTGCCAGGTATTTCATGTATTTTCTGCCCCTAGCCAGTTCAGGTATTTCATGTGTTCCAGCTCAAGCACGCCTGGTCCAACTAATGAAGCCCTTGATTAGTTGCATCAAGTGTGCTTGAGACACCTGTTTTGCATATTTGTGCTGTTGTGAGGGATTGTATTCAGGGGGTTCAATAATTTTGAGACTAAATAATTTTGGATAGGTAAATTATTTAGGATTTATTCAAACAAGCTAAAGGTTAACCACACAATGTATAGGTAAAATACAAAATGTTATAAAGGTGGGCAGAGAACACAGACACCAATGAGGAGACCAAAAAGAAGAGCAACAGGAGCTCCTGTGGCCTGCTCCTGGCTAAACCTTCCCCTGAGAATGAGAAGACTGAACAGAGAAATCTGGATGCTAGCACGTCTATATCTAAGTGAGACAGAGATAGATATAGCAAGAGAGAGGGAAGAAACAGAAAAGAAGTCTCTAGCAAGCAGAAGAGAACTATCAAGGAAAGAAGGATAGGCAAAGTAAATGAGAAAATATGAGAGTTCTGGGACATGCAACAACACTTTAGTTAAATTCCTCGTGTAGCATTTCTATTTGACACTCCTCAAACATTTATTTTGTCACAAAGCAGTGCTAGGCATTAGTGAATGTGTTTGTACAACTGCATTTCCCATAACTGTTAGCATCTCCCTCTCGCTGCACCGCTAGCGGAGCAGCGCACTTCTGCATTCCACTGAGCGCATTCTAGCGCGATTCATAAAAATCTCCGGATGGTTTCATGAACTCTGGTTTTGTTTATGTTGTCATGTGCTCTTTTGTTTTTGGGTTACGTCATGTCTCTGCCCCCGCTTCCTTATTGGTCTGTTGGCTTTGTTTCACGTTATGTTTACTCCCGTGTTCTTTCATTGGTTCTCCCATTATTATGTGATTATTATTTCCAGGTGTTGTGTGTTTGATCTTGTTTGCTTGGAATTACCTTTGTTACTTAAACCCCTATTTGTATCCGCTTCGTGGCGGAGTATTGATTTTGTATAACCCTATGTAACAAAATATAACTAAAAATAGCGACGACGCAAAGATCAAGAAGTGTAGATCTTTCTCTGTTTTTTGTTTACCAGGCGTTCCCTGGTTCCTGTGGTTTTTTCCTATGTTTTTGTTTACCTGGCATTCCAGGGTTCTTGGATTCATGCCTCGTTACTTCCTGGATTTTTGCCCTGTAAGCCTTTGGATTACTGTCTCATGACTTCCTGGATTTTTGCCCTGTAAGTGTTCGGATTATTAACTAACCTGTTTGGAATTACTGCCCTAGCGTGTTTTGGGAATATTGCCTTGTTTATTTGTGGTTTTTCGTTGGACTGTCCCCTTTCTTTTGAATGTTCCTTTTATTTTTACTGTGCCTAATAAACTGACAACTTTCCCCTGCGAGTGCATCCTGCTTCCCTCCTCAAGTGTTGTAACAGAATACTCCGCCAAAAAAAATGGATGCAGCGGGGAAAGTGAGGGCACGCCACGCCACGCCATGCCACTTTTAAAATGCCTGCATACAATTCAATTTTTTTTCCTCAATGGACTTTCGTTTACCCCCCTGATGACTACGACGGCTTTGCCACTTGGCCGAAATATTTTTTTTTGCAGGCTCAATTATATTTTCTGAGTTTGGAGGACCCCAAGCCCGACGAAGAACAGTGGTTGGGGTTACTCCTCTCTCGCTTGGACGGCTCCGCTCGACAATGGGCGAAGCTTCACCTCGCCAGTAGATCCACAAAGCTCAAGACAGTTTCGGGCTTTGTGGATCTACTGGTCCAGGTGTTCAGGAGCCCAGACTTCCAACCCAACCTCAGGACCTTTTTGGGTAAGGACCGTCTGGGCAACCGACCTGGCCAGTCATTCCTGTACTTTTATGAGAGGGAGCGGGCTAACATGGCGGCCTGCACCTCTCATCCCCTGACCCAGGAGTGCGCCACCGAGGGATGCACCCAACCAGCCACTCCACAGTGCCCCACCTGCAGGAAACAGGGAGTAAGGAGCAGCTACTTCTGCTCCCAAGCCTGTTTTAAGGGCAGCTGGCGGGTGCATAAGCGGCTCCACAGGTGGGCACCCTCAGAGCTCCAGCAGGAGGCCCAGCAGGAGGTCTCCCCAGTGGAGCGCCACCTGAAGGTTAACATGGCAACCTCCAGCCCCAAGCTCAAGCCGGAGACCCAGCAGGAGGTTTCTTCAATGGAGCTGCACCTGGAGGTTAACGTGGCAACCTCCAGCCCCAAGCTCCAGCAGGAGGCCCAGCAGGAGGTCTCCTCAACAGAGCTGCACCTGGAGGTAAACGTGGCAACCTCCAGCCCCGAGCTCCAG
This sequence comes from Cranoglanis bouderius, assembly GCA_023630585.1. Taxonomy (NCBI): domain Eukaryota; kingdom Metazoa; phylum Chordata; class Actinopteri; order Siluriformes; family Cranoglanididae; genus Cranoglanis; species Cranoglanis bouderius. The sequence goes on along the minus strand of CM042562.1, from coordinate 3,878,472 downwards.
CAGGAGGCCCAGCAGGAGGTCTCCTCAACAGAGCTGCTCCTGGAGGTAAATGTGGCAACCTCCAGCCCCGAGCTCCAGCAGGAGGCCCAGCAGGAGGTCTCCTCAACAGAGCTGCTCCTGGAGGTTAACGTGGCAACCTCCAGCCCCGAGCTCCAGCCAGAGACCCAGCAGGAGGTCCCTTCATCTGAGCTGCTCTTGGAGGTTCACGAGGAAACCACCACTCCTGTCCTGTTCATGCCTGAGGTCCACGAGGAGACCTCCATTCCTGTCCTGTCCCTGTCGGAGACCCAAGTGGGGTGCTCCGTTCCAGCCACGTTCCTACCAGAGATTCAAGAGGAAACCTCCTCTCCTGGCCTGCTCATACTGGAGGTCCACGAGGAGACCTCCACCCAAGCCATGTTCCTGCCAGAGGTTCAAGAGAAAACCTCCTCTCCTCTCCTGCTCATATTGGAGGCCCACGAGGAGACCTCCGTCCAGGCCACGATCCGGCCAGAAGTTCACGAGGAAACCTCCTCGCCTGTCCTGCTCATGTCAGAGGTCCATGGGATGACCTCTTCCCTGGCCCAGTCCATGTCAGAGGTCCACGGGATGACCTCTTCTCAAGCCCAGTCCATGTCAGAGGTCCACGGGATGACCTCTGCTCAAGCCAAGTCCATGTCTGAGGTCCACAGGATGACATCCTTTCCAAGTTCTAGCCCATGTTTTAGCACAAAATTAAGTCAAAGTCCATGTCCAGGTTCCTGCCCTATTCCTAGTCCATGTCCAAGTCCATGTCCAGGTTCCTGCCCTAGTCCTAGTGCATGTCCAAGTCCATGTCCGGGTTCCTGCCCTCTTCCTAGTCCATGTCCAAGTCCATGTCTAGGTTCCTGCCCTATTCCTAGTCCATGTCCAAGTCCATGTCCAGGTTCGTGCCCTAGTCCATGTCCAAGTCCATGTCCAGGTTCCTGCCTGATTCCTAGTCCATGTCCAAGTCCATGTCCAGGTTTCTGCCCTGTTCCAAGGCCTGTTCCAAGTCCTGTTCCCAGTCCTGATCCCAGTCCATGCCTCAGCCTATGCCCAAAGCCAGTTCCCAGTCCTGTTCCCAGTCCGGTTCCCAGTCCCGTTTCCAACCCAGTTTCCAACCCAGTTCTTGATTTAGTTGCCAGCTCTGTTTTTGATTTAATTTCTAGCCCTATTTTTGCATTAGTTCTCAGTTCGGTTGCTGAGTTAATTGCCAGCTCCTTTCCCAGATCCATTCCTAGCTCCGTTCCCAGCTCCATTTCAGATTTTGTTGATGGTGCTGGCCCTAGCCTAGTTTCTAGTTCTGCACACGATCCTGTCTCCTCCTCTGTCGCCTCCTCGGTCACCTCCTGTTACCTTCCTAGCTCAGTTTCCAGTCCAGTATCAGATTTTGTCTCCATCCCTGTCTCCAGCCCTGTCTCCACTTTAATTTCCGGCTCTGTTTCCAGCCCTGTCTCTACTTTAATTTCCAGCTCTGTTTCCACTTCGATGTCTAGCTCTGCTTCCGGTTTGATTTCCAGCTCTGCTCCCATTTCTGCTTTGAGTCAGGTTTTCAAGTCTGTTCCGGGTCAAAGTTTTGATTTTGTTGACTATTCAAATTCAAGTTCAGTTTCCAGTCCAGTCCTCTGTCCAGTCCTCTGTCCAGTCCTCTGTCCAGTTCCCTATCCAGTTCCCTATCCAGTTCTCTGTCCTATTCTCGGTCCTATCCTCTGTCCAGTTCTGTGTCCTGTCCTCTGTCCCATTCCCCAGTCTGTTTCCAAGTCTGTCTCTGAGTCTGTCCCTAATCCAGGTGCCAAATCTGAGTCCAGTCCTGGTTCCAGGCCAAGCACCAGGTCATGCACAGCTCGGAGGTCCAGGCCTAGTGCCAGGTCATGCGCAGCTCGGAGGTCCAGTCCCAGTGCCCGATCACACGCAACTCCAAGGTCTAGGCCAAGCACCAGGTCACGCGCAGCTCCGAGATCCAGGCCAAGCACCAGTTCAAGCACCGCTCCAAGTTCTCGTCCAAGTTCTCGTCCAAGTTCTCGACCAAGATCTCAGGGACAATGCGACATGCGGACAATGCTCTGGCCTCGGGACATTGAACTTCGCCAGCCTCGGGTCCTGGGGGGCAGATGTTCTAATCCTGTCCAAGGGCCCGGGTCCACCAGAACAGTCAAAACTTTCAGCGCTTCGGAAGATGCGCCTTTGGGGGGGGGGGCTCTGTTAGCATCTCCCTCTCGCTGCGCCGCTAGCAGAGCAGCACACTTCCGCATTCCACTGAGCGCATTCCAGAACGATTCACAAAAATCTCCGGATGGTTTCATGAACTCTGGTTTTGTTTATGTTGCTATGTGCTCTTTTGTTTTTGGGTTACGTCATGTCTCTGCCCCCGCTTCCTTATTGGACCGTTGGGTTTGTTTCACGTTATGTTTACTCCTGTGTTCTTTCATTGGTTCTCCCATTATTATGTGATTATTGTTTCCAGGTGTCGTGTGTTTGATCTTGTTTGCTTGGAAATACCTTTGTTACTTAAACCCCTATTTGTATCCTCTTTGTGGCGGAGTATTGATTTAGTATAACCCTATGTAACAAAATATAACTAAAAATAGCGACGACGCAAAGATCAAGAAGTGTAGATCTTTCTCTGTTTTTTGTTTACCAGGCGTTCCCTGGTTCCTGTGGTTTTTTCCTATGTTTTTGTTTACCCGGTGTTCCCGGGTTCTTGGATTCATGCCTCGTTACTTCCTGGATTTTTGCCCTGTAAGCCTTTGGAGTACTGTCTCATGACTTCCTGGATTTTTGCCCTGTAAGTGTTCGGATTATTAACTAACCTGTTTGTAATTACTGCCCTAGCGTGTTTTGGGAATATTGCCTTGTTTATTTGTGGTTTTTCATTGGACTGTCCCCTTTCTTTTGAATGTTCCTTTTATTTTTACTGTGCCTAATAAACTGACAACTTTCCCCTGCGAGTGCATCCTGCTTCCCTCCTCCCAGTGTTGCAACAATAGCGAGGAGTAAGCATTGTTCTTCTTCTTCTTCTTTTGTTTTTTTTTTTAAAAAAAAGGTTGATATACAGTGGGGGGAAAAAGTATTTGATCCCTTGTTGATTTTGTATGTTTGTCCACTGACAAAGAAATGATCAGTCTATAATTTTAATGGTAGGTGTATTTTAACAGTGAGAGACAGAAGAACAACAAAAAAATCCAGAAAAACGCATTTCAAAAAAGTTATAAATTGATTTGCATTTTAATGAGGGAAATAACTATTTGATCCCCTATCAATCAGCAAGATTTCTGGCTCCCAGGTGTCTTTTACACAGGTAATGAGCTGAGATTAGGAGCACTCTTTTAAAGGGAGTTTGTTACCTAATCTCATTCTAGAATCTCATTCTAATCTCAGTTTGTTACCTGTAAAAAGATACCTGTCCACAGAAGCAATCAATCAATCAGATTGATTACAATACAAGACCATCGCCAAGCAGCTTGGTGAGAAGGTGACAACAGTTGGTGCGATTATTTGCAAATGGAAGAAACTGTCAGTCTTCCTCGGTCTGGGGCTCCATGTAAGGTCTCACCTCGTGGAGTTTCAATGATCATGAGAACGGTGAGGAATCAGCCCAGAACTACACGGGAGGATCTTGTTAATGATCTAAAGGCAGCTGGGACCATAGTCACCAAGAAAACAATTGGTAACACATTACGCCGTGAAGGACTGAAATCCTGCAGCGCCCGCAAGGTCCCCCTGCTAAAGAAAGCACATGTACAGGCCCGTCTGAAGTTTGCCTGAATGATTCAGAGGAGAACTGGGTGAAAGTGTTGTGGTCAGGTGTGGTCAGATCTCTTTGGCATCAACTCAACTCGCCGTGTTTGGAGGAGGAGGAATGCTGCCTATGACCCCAAGTCATAACACCATCCCCACTGTCAAACATGGAGGTGGGAACATTATGCTTTGGGGGTGTTTTTTCTGCTAAGGGGACAGGACAACTGCATCGCATCAAAGGGACAATGGACGGGGCCATGTACCGTCAAATCTTGGGTGAGAACCTCCTTCCCTCAGCCAGGGCACTGAAAATGACCTTATTTACTTGGAGAGGATCTGCAAAGAGGAGTGGGACAAAATCCCTCCTGAGATGTGTGCAAACCTGGTGGCCAACTACAAGAAACGTCTGACTTCTGTGATTGCCAACAAGGGTTTTGCCACCAAGTACTAAGTCGAAGGGGTCAAATACTTATTTCCCTCATTAAAATGCAAATCAATTTATAACTTTTTTGAAATGTGTTTTTCTGGATTTTTTTGTTGTTATTCTGTCTCTCACTGTTAAAATACACCTACCATTAAAATTGTAGACTGATCATTTCTTTGTCAGTGGCAAACGTACAAAATCAGCAGGGGATCAAATACTTTTCCCCCCTACTGTAATAATTTAACCTAATTTTGTATTTCATATGGTCAACTGGAGCCGATTTTCTCTTTGAAGTCAATGCAAGCTCATCTGAGACAAAACACCACCATATTATCTGAAGAACAAAACATGTGCTTTCACATATTACTGTTGTTTACTACCCACCCATTCTTTGATGGACAGCTAAGATCCTCCTCCTGTTCTGAAAACCCATGAATGTTCAAGGCTTACCGAAGTACCACTTGTGAGGAAGCATAAACCAGACATACGGTGAAGAGAATGCAGACCTGCGGCCATTTCTCCGACATGACTCATGATTCATGGTGTGCTCTTGTGTGGAACTGCAGTCAGATGCCTGCAGCCTTGCTATTGATCTGCATTCAGCGTGTTTAAAGAGGACTGTAACACTAGTGTCACAGTGATGAATGCCAACTGCAAGACTAACATAAGGACAGGAGGTGGATGAAAATGTCAACTTTGAGAAATGGCTGCTTATACAATTACTGCCACCTTTTACATTTTGGCCATTCAATTGTTGTTGTTTTTGTTTTTTGTTTTTTGTCATTTTTTTGTTATATAATATGGTAAAACTAATATAAGAAATTATTATTATTATTATACAAAAATTGTCATACAAAATTTGAAAACAGGAAACAAGATTCCTGACATTTATGGGAGGAAATGAAAATTAATGTACACGCCTGAAAATGATTGGTGTTGTTTTTACATTCATTTGCTTGCTACACCCTGGAAGTTAATGATGCAAGCCTCTTGTGCATACTGGGGCCTTTTGCAATGAATGTTTTAGCATTATTCTTGAGATCAAACATCTCCTTTAAAAGAGAGCAACATGATAGTAGAGAGTAGAACATGACAGTCTAGGAGGAATGCAATATATGCTCACTTGTTTTGTTTTTTTATGTTAACAGGAACGTACAGCATGTATAATAGGAAAATATATTTTGTCTAATGGCTAAGGAGGGTGTTGGAAGGGAGCAGTCATAATGATCATACAGAAATTGATTTCATTTCACACCTGTAAAAAAAAAAAAAAAAAAAAAACCCAATGAGAATGTAATTAAAAGGTCGGATTATATATATATATATATATATATATATATATATATATATATATATATATATATATATATATATATATATATATATATATATATATATATATATATTTAACCCTCATTCACAGGTAAACACTTTCAAAACCTAGTACAGCACACTGTTCTGGTTGCCCCGAACATGGCACAGGACTACGTCTCCCATTAGGCAGACACTCATGTTACATGACTGCTTTGCACCTGATTCACATTTATGTTAATTACCACTAGTATTTCAGTCATGTCTTGTGCAGCACTCGTTGTCTAGCTTTTGTTCTCTGTTGTCGATATATTTGTATCTTTTTCATGTCATATTCATGTTGTTGCCCTGCTCCGACATCTTTGCTTTGTTTCTTGCTCTTTGTGTTTCGTGTGTTTTCATTTACAATAAACCAAAATCTACACTTGCATCCGCCTCTTCTACAATTCCTGACCAACGTATTTGACTGTGGTCCATCTCAGCATATTCCCTTCATTGCTACCTCTAGCTACCTCTTTCTACCTAGTAAACTACAACAACTAATAATAACTTATGCTGCACCTGGAAAAAGTTGGGATACATGAGCATGTACATTAATTTTCCTTTCAATTCCTCAACTCTGATAGGAAGTTGTCATCCAGTTTCAATTTCATATGCCAAGTCAGAATTTGAAACATGAATAGTTCATATTTTTAACATAGGAAATGTCAGATAAATACCAGACACTTATCATTTGCCAATATACCATTTACCCATACCAGGCATTTCCATTTTCACTTATTTTGTTGCAAAAAGGAAATTGAATAGCTAGAATGTATCACGTACACACTGGTACGCCAAATTTACAGCTATTAGATATTATAAAAAATGGTTAGCTTCCTGCCAAACTGCTGCAACTCCATGTAATCTATTGGCTTTAGCAAAGGCACTTCAAATCCTATCCAAAACGATCCTACTCACACAGGCAAGTGCAAACTGCCTCTATACCCCTGTGGTCTGTGAGAAGTGACATGGTCGACATTTCTGTCACTGACTGGTTTTCTTTGCTTATTTCTTTCCCCTTTTAGACACACTGCCAAGCTGCTTATCAGTAATACCATTAATTTAGGTTTGAAAAGGTTCTTGTTTGCATATCAGTCACTGACTACTGGTGGGTGAAGGCTAAATGACAAAACAAAGCATTTGTGCACTTTAGGCTCTGCCTATCTTTAATAGAAGCATTTCAAAACCAGAGCAGTTTTTATTTACCTCAGGAAAACTCAGAAAAGTTAGATAAGATCAAAAAGGACATTTTAGCATCTGTTCTGTGTTGGCTCAAACCAGGTTGAACAAAAGGGCATGAGACGTGGAGTGGACTGATGAATATTCTGACAGGCAAGATAAAGATCTGAAGCCGTGTACTACTTCAGATGCTCTTTCTCTGCTCAAATCACCTCTATCCCCTTCTCATGTCTGCTTTTCTCCATCCTTTGCTCTCCAAGCGGCCTTTGTCACCTCCCCAGACGTACATGAATATTCCAGAGCAGCATAAAGCTTTGCAGGAATATCTGAGTTGCTGCTGGTTGTCACAGGCAGACCTTTGTTAGACTATTAAAATAAAATGACTACCTTTCGATCAGTTTTGTATGGGAGGTATGAGACATATCGAGCGAAACCAAGACGAAATTGTTTTCTTTTCGCATTTAGCAGTTTCAGCATGCGTCATGCTCAGTGAGCCACTAGACATACAAAAAAGTGCTTTGTAAGTGTATTTATAGGCCACTGTTGCTAATAGTGTTGGCCTACAATTCATTGTACATAAGAAATGTGAATCCAAATCGCAATGGAAAATACTGTACGGTTAAATATTCACCCTTGCAAAATGCATCTTTACTTTTGCACATAAAAATATTTAATTTAAACTCATTTAAATAGCCTTTAAGTCCCTATGGCAGGCATGGAGCTGCACCTACTATGAAGATTCTGGTTGAAAACTACAACGAACATGTTCAGTAAAATCAATGCATAATAACACAGACCTCAACATAATTATCTGAGTCAAGCTTAATTTAACGCTGATGATTTTAATGAAAAGTCAAAACAACAAGTTGGATCATTTGAGACAGTTAAAAGACAGCCTGCTGCTTTTTTATGACATGAGATACAAGATGCCAACGTGAATAGTAATGCATTAATGATAAAGCAGAGCTCCATAATGAAGCAGTGCTACGAGGCCCAGGGCATACATTATTAAACCTGGAACAGGATAAGATATTTATGAACACATTTAGATACCAAGAATAATATGTCTCCATCTGCTATCTGCATTTAAAAGAAGATTATTGAAGGCACGCATAAATCACACGATTTTAACACATACAATTTTAATTTTTAATGAAAGCTAAACTAATTAAATTGCTATATAATGCATAGAAAATGCATGGCTTGAGATCTGCTTTTCTATTTTTTTTTGTTTGTTTGTTTGTTTCTCAAATAAGGTAATCTCTACCATTTGTATGCATGACAGGGAAAATGGTTAGCTTTATATACAAACTAACTTTATGTTAGTACCAAGTGTTTGTAGATGTTATTAGTGACAGACGTTTTACAAGAAGCAAGTAAATTCCTTAACAGAAACCCAAAGCAAAAATGCAAGTCCCACCAGCCCCTGGTTATATTACTCAGATTACCTTCAGGGCAAAAGTCACGATTCACCTATCAACATGACACTCTTAAATTAGCTCTTGCAGGCAGTTTTCCACAGGCAACATGACAACAGCACCGCAAATGAAGTGCATAGTAATCAAGTGAAGCCTCAAAACTGAGAGAGAAAAAAAAATACACCTACCTGTCTGGTATTATAAACCAATAGCTCTTGAAAAACACATGATCTCATACAAATAAAAACATGATCTCACACAAATCTGTAACAAGTGCATGAATCAATTTGTACAGGTCCAGGAAACCCCGCAATATTCAGATGAGCTTGCGATTTTTCAAAATTACTGCGGATTTTCTGCAAATTTGGGCCAAGACACGTCATGTGACGTCATTACAACATGCATTCAGCCAAAGCCCTCTTTAATTCACATGCATTGAACACGAGTACAGCTTTAAAAAAAAAAAAAAAAGCAGCAAAATCAAGCATTTTTGGCCGCGACAATCACAAAAAACTCAGCGAAATTGTGTACGGACTGTTATATGACAGGGAACAAGATCCAACAACAATGCCATCACTTGTTTACCTTCATAGAAACCTTTCATGGAATCAGATTGGATAAACTATGCAGTCAAATAGATTTATATCACTCACTTATAAATTTGCAGGTTCAGTACATTTGTTGCAGGGTGACCGATGATTCTTCTGGCCAAGATCGTGAAGAGCTTCATTTTTACCACATAATCTGCCTTGTAAAATGAGTCACACTCATCTGGCCTAGAGGCAGCTTTCCAGCTGTGTTAAAAGGCCCTAAGAACAACAGGCGAAGTTTAAGAGAAGGCTAAAGCTGAGTTTAGACTGTGGTCTTTTAAGACAATTACTTGTCACACTGTACAAGATGATCCCAATAAAATCGTGGCTGAATTCTAACAGACTGTGCAACATGTTCTGCATTTCAGATTATACATTGAAACTGTTCTAATGATAGAGATCAGATTAAAGAAAATTACTACATTCTGCATACATCATCAGTCAGTGTGATCCGGGCTAGTGTAGAAAATGGTGGAGCATAAAAAGAAATATTCTATCCATTCGCATGTCTAGTTTCTATTTCACCATTGCCTCTATTGTATCCTGTGAGTTTCATGTAATCTTACACTGTCGTCCTATTGGAGGCTTTTACATGAGCCATAGCAGCCGTTACACTGAGATTTTAATCAAAACAAGACACTGTCAGAACTTTGTCAGCAGCTGTCGCAACAGTACTAAACTACTGGTGAGAATGGCATAGTATGTGTTTTAAAACCACCAAACGCATCTCACGACCAAAGAATTCCTTAACAATGTGAAATTTTTGTCTGCAGCAAAATCAGGCCTAAAATCGTACAGCTTAAAGCCGGACTAAGAGAAGATCCAGGCATGATTTATCCTTTCTGATTTAATTCTTAGTCTGGACCGCCGGCACTATATCAGTGAACAAAAACGTCACATATTGTCCCACATTGTGTATTACACAACACGTCTTCACTAAGCCTGAATTTAAACACACATTTTAGACAGTCAACAACACCATGAGTTGACTTGTGGTGATTTTGTTTTATTTTTTTAAATTGGGAAATGGTTCTTATTCAGCTGCCACACTAGACAGGTGCTGTTTGTCATTTTGCTAAGGTTTGTGAAATATGCTGACATTAGTGTGGAGCAGTGTGAGGTGATTTATGATTTCCTGTCAGCTGACTGACAGAAAGGAAATGGGGCCTGCGTGCACGCGCTTTTCCCGCACTTTTCCTCCAACTGCGATTTTCATTTCGACACACACGTACACACACACACACTTACACACACTTACACACACTTATACACACACACTTACACACTTACACACAGAGCACAACAAACTCAACAGTCCAGCCACATAGCAACACAAGTGAAATGCCTATATGGCAAACTGGGGCTTAATTATTGGCGCATCTAGAGCTTAGGTTTAAGGACTGTAGGTTTATAAACAAAATAGATAAAATCCTCCTCGGGATATTTATCCTAAACTTAGCCTATGTTTATCACAAATAGTCCTCACATTTTCAGTTTCCCCGCACAACAGCACATCCTGCTTCACTGTAATGATAAAATGACCACAATAGTGCCTCATTCCAAGGCGTCACCTTGAGATCCGCTGAATATTGGCTTTTTTTCTGTTCCCTTCAGTTTCGTTCATTTTATTCCATCAGCTGAACTACTCTGCTGAGACGCTTGCGGTGCCTCTGAGTGGATCCGTCGGGCTTTATTCAAACAAACTGATTACACTGATCAGTAGATCTTAGGTAAAAGCGCGCATCTAAGACATTTCTGTGCGCACCGCGTTGCATTTGCTTGATCGTTACTATAAGCGCGGTGTGTTAAACATGGCTGTGCGCGCGGCGCGCTGTCCGCCACTGCACATCTCCTGCGCGCACATGATCAGGATGATGAGGACGATAATGCAGACCTGAACAATCAGAAGTGGATCAGAGGAGGATGAAATACTCACGGTATGCCATCGATCGGTCTCCAGACGCCATGTCTTAAGGTGGGGGGGACAAAGCACCCCGGCAAGCGCTCGGTGCCTTGATGCCTGCTGTTGCTGCTGCTGATGCTGCTGATGATGCTGCTGTGTGTAGATCAGCTCACTCCTTCACTGCGCTGCCCAAAGGAGGGGAGATGAGAGAGTCCTGCGTGGAGATGCCTCAATATCCGCGTCACTGTTTGTGAGAAAACATTGTGCACCCAGTTTCTTCCGGTTTTTAACAGAAAACGGAGTGATTTGAAATTAAATCCAACGACTAGAGCTGCGAGTGTTTCAGCACATATTTCAGCCTCAGAGTTACACATATGAAGAGTTGTGTGCTGTGCAAAGGCTGTGATATAGAGATAGAGGTGGGAATAGGAAACTGACCACAAAAAGGCATTTGACATAAACCCCAATTACATAACGTTATATAATATTGCGTAACATAAAAAACACGTGAATAATGTAAGGGAATATATATATATATATATATATATATATATATATATATATATATATATATATATATATATATATATATATATATATATATAAGCATATATATATAGTATTGAGAGAGAGAGAGAGAGAGAGCTTTGAAGGTATGATGCTATTCTAGCATTAATGCTGCTCGTGTAAATCAGGGTATCATGGCCTGGGTTGAAACACAAAGGAAATTTCCACTCAATCTCTTTAACCTTTTTTGCTATCCAGTGCATATAATAGCTATACATATGCTAGAATCCAGCTAGAATCAGGCTACTACTGTGTGTGTGTGTGTGTGTGTGTGTGTGTGTGTGTGTGTGTGTGTGTGTGTGTGTGTGTGTGTGTGTGTGTGTTGGGGGGGGTGGGCCCGAAAGGTGACCCGAAATGAAAGGTGTGAAAGGTGGCCCGAGGGCAAAAATATGTATTTGGTTAGGGAATGGAAACATACAGGCATGCAGTCTGACCTTTAGGACATATGGGCTTCCATATCCTGGTATTTAAGTTTTAAGAATGAAATGTAATACATATAATAACATTTAAATGACCTAAAGACCTACTCAGATAAATATATAGATATATAAAGATGAGTCAGAGTCTAGTTAGGTGATAATAGAATTGTAGTATATTTTCTGTTTTGATGGATTTATTTTTTTTTTTATTTTTTTTTTTAAGGCATAATTGACATATTCTATCTCTGTCTAGCATGTTACAAATAACAAGACTAAATCTTACTGAAGACACTTGATGTTTCAAGGAAAGAAAGTAAGTAACCCCCTAACATTTTGTGTAACTTTGTGTAATATTATTAAAGCAATCAGCAAATAGTGAATATCTCTTTGACAAGCATTTTAAGATTAGCCACATGGACCGGTGGTTAGCATAATATATATTGGGTCAGAGTGATGTTCCCACACTGACCACACAGTGGTGCACTTTTACTTTTAGGTGGAGAGTGACAGTGAGACTAACACATGGATATAATGTATGGTTTATATAACCAAAACTGAATACTATATGAGATAGACTGTTATGCCTGAATGATTAATGAACATTTTAGCACAGAATAATTTTATTACGCATTTTGACGTTTTTTTTCTTAAGCACAGTCTTTTTTGTTTTCTTTTAATCGATAATAATAATAATAATAATAATAATAATAATAATAATAATAATAATAATAATTGAGGAATTAAATAAAGGAAGTATGAATACAAAAAAGAATAAAAAAGAAAAAGAAAAAGTCATTTTTCTGCAAGCCTCATTAGTTATAGTATTATAGATGTTAGTACATTATATATTATGCTTGTATATTATATTATTATAATATTATTAATATTATTATATATATTATTATTATTATACTATTTATAATATAATATTATTATATTATAAAGTATTATTAAGCTTATTACAGTATAATTGGACAGTTTCTTATATTGGCCAACCGTATTTCAGTTATTTATATGTTCTCAGAAATTTGGCTAAGGATTTATTTACAGTATGATGTGCAGTTTATCAGTAAGGTTAGAACTGCTTGTCCTTTGCACAAGTTGTCATACGTTACAGCTGATGTTTATATACAGCTACCTCAAGTCCTGTGACGTCTGAAAAGCTGGCAGAGACTGCTCCAAACAGCTACGTTTACTGTCTACTGCTCCAAGCAGCTATACATAACACGAATATTCATTTAACGAAGTCCCGCCTACACGTCTGATTGGACAGAGCTGGACGTGAACTTCAAACCGTGAGCTATGATTGGTTGAGGGCTTCGATTCAGGACTAGCCTTTTCAGGTCAAACGTAGCGAGCCTTGCGGTGGGTTAGACGCTGTGTGTTGCTGGATTGCTTATAATCAGGAGAAGCTAGAATTTAGCCAAATCTTTTCACAAGTCTATCCAACATTTCAGGATGAAGTTCGTGAGGTTTATTATGAATAGTTCGGCCTTGGCCAGTGTGCCTAAACACATCGAGCACTTCTCGAAATTTTCACCATCTCCTCTGTCTATGAAGCAGTTTCTTGATTTTGGTGAGTAATGGGTTTTTTTGTTTTTTTTTATGTATGCATTTTGGATGAACCTGAAATGTGCATCGTGTGATGTCCGTGCATTTCTATTCTAGGGGGGAAAATCTCCGTCTCAGAATAGCACCATGATCAAAATAGCAAAATAAACAGCGTAAAATGAGGCTTAATAATAGGGTAGAAGTCGTCGATTTTGTGCGTTGGTTTAAACGATGTGGTATATAGTGTAATCTCGTGCTTTTTATTAAAATTTTGGAGGTGTGATTGAAGAACACAGCTTCAGCGAGGCCACTGCTGCAGGGATTGCATCATGTTGAATAGCCGGTTGGTTAGGTCTGTACGATATATCGAATCGTTGATCTTTGTACTAATGATATTGCAGAAGCGCGCGACAATAAATGATCCCTCTAACTTTCCTGACTAATAGAAGTTTAAACCTCATTCTGGAGTGTTTCTGCGAGTGATATGTTGAGTGATCAAACAATAATGTCTATAATGTTCTCATTTTGCTACAAGTAACACACTCCAGTCATTAAATGCCACATTAATAGTTTACTAGTGTGTTTAGGTTAGGTATAACAGGTATAACTAGTGTGTTTGTAAGGTATAACAGAATTGAAGGATGTAGCAGGTTAATTTCTGTGTATTACGTTTTGTCTTTTTTTCCCCCCCACTGTTGATCTTGCTTTGGATATAGCTGCCTGACATTTTTTTTTTTTTCCAAGTCTGTACAGTGCCATGTTAATAAATCTGGATTGCAGAGAAAAAAAAATCATATTACTCTGAACAGTTGTGCTTAAGTGTCAGATATTTAGCGTTCTTGTTCTACAATGCCTTTTTTCTGGCAGGTTCAACAAATGCATGTGAAAAAACTTCATTCGTCTTCTTGAGGCAAGAGCTCCCAGTGCGTCTGTCCAACATCATGAAAGAAATTAACTTACTCCCGGACAGGTTGCTTACTACTCCGTCAGTTCAGATGGTGCATGGCTGGTAAGTCATAAGTCTTAAATTTACAAAATAACTAAATAAAAATGACTGATATCTTACAGCTTTCAGCAAATCTTGATCTTGAATCTATGGCGTTTTTTTTTTTGTTTTTGTTTTTTTGTTTTTTTTGCTGTAGATATTGTAAATAATGGCAGCTTGCCAATTTATTTATAGCAGAAGATTTTCAAGTACATAGTAAACAGCCCTCTGTGGTTCAGGGTAACAAGGCTAATACTTGGTGATGTCATTGCATGTGAACTTTGCCCTAGTTTATCTGCAGTGAGGGGCTGAGCTATGCAGCTCCTCCAAGAGGGTCTTTGTATGTTTTGTCCTGTTTTCACCACCTCTCCTTCTCATTCCTCATGTCTGTTCTTGCTTTACTATGGTTTTGTCACACAGCTCATACACTTACTTCCACTGATTACACTTATCCAAGTTAAGGGTTCAGAAGCTGTCCATAACCATTTCATAATTAATAATTAATACGTAATACAAGATATGTGAGACTAAAAACAGTCTGTAGTGCATTTTCAAAAAGAAAAACAAGGTGCATGCCTTGTCCCTTTCTGCCTTTGGTAAAAACCCTTCTGTTCTGCTCTTAGGTATGTTCAGAGTTTGATGGAGATCCTTGAGTTCTTGGATAAAAGTCCCACTGACCACCGAGTTCTGGGAGAGTAAGTGGAATATTACTCGAGCCTCCATGAAGTGATTATGGCTTCTATTTTAATGCTCTTTTACAAGATCTTACACCCTTGTTCTAACCCTCAGGTTTGTGGAAACCCTGGTGAATATCAGAAATAGACATAATGATGTTGTTCCTACAATGGCCCAAGGTGTGATGGAGTATAAAGAAGCTTTTGGTCAAGATCCACTCACTAATCAGAATATCCAGTACTTCTTAGACCGATTCTACACGAGCCGAATATCCATCCGTATGCTTATCAACCAGCACAGTAAGTAACAGACCGTACTTACAGGGTAGATCTCACTCGGGGTGTTTTCACATATAGTTCTTTTAAAATGAACCATACTCATTCCTGTTAAAGGGGACTCAGTTCTCTTTCTGGAAAGGTTAGCAATGATGAGATCTCAGAGCTACTGCATATAGTACTGGCTGTTTTGAGTGGTGGGGATAGACAAAATACACACATACACTACATGTATTATGTGTGTCTATTAGCTTATCTGTCATGTTGCAACCTAAGATTGCTCACGTTGTTGTTGGACCACATGACCCCTCAGAAAGCCATTTGAGTTGTTCGTAGCTGGAGCTACGAACTGTATATACAGCAACTCTCAAGTTCTTTAACTATAAAGCAAAATGTGAAGTGGGCTGAGGCCACACAATGCGCCTCCTCTGAAGGTGGTCTGAGTTCATTTGTTGTGTTCATACGTGCACAAAAAATGCTGAGTGATCGGCCTGAGATAACATGGAACACTGAAATGGAACAAGTGTGAAAAACACGCTCTGTATCTACACTGCTCTTGTAGTCTGATGCTAACAGTTTAATCAGAGTTACAGTATACACTGCCTCAAACTGACCTGCTCCTAATTCTCCTAATCAGTTATCCAAATGATGGTTTTTAATGTGTTAAAATAGTTTACAAAGTTAGTGACCCAGGACTCAAGCGACATTTAGCTACTTTGAATATAAATTGTTTTTAAAATGTAAACTCTTGTATTTGCATATCCGCCGGATATTAAACTAAGGATGGTATAATGTAGAATTCTGTGGAGATGTGTGATGTACAGAGTTGTTTATTTTCACTTTTACATAAGAAATACTTCTAATGTTCTCTGCTTGTAGCCCTAATCTTTGATGGTGCCACAAATCCTGTTCATCCCAACACCACTGGATGTATTGATCCTCACTGTCAAGTAGCAGACGTTGTGAAAGGTGAAGTATAAATGTGTACTTGACCTGATGTAGTAGTAAATAGAATTTATATTATAGATATTTCTACGTTGCTTATTTACATTTTGTCCATATGCAGACGCCTATGAGAGTGCCAAGATGCTCTGTGACCAGTATTACCTCAGCTCTCCTGAGCTGGTGCTGCAAGAACACAACAGTAAGTGAGAGATTACAATGTGTTTAGTCCCAGCATCTGACTTTTATATAATTGTTCTCTACAGGTTACATAACAGGCCAGTAAATTCCAATGTGTTTGTTCACTCAGCCAGTTTTGCTAATTAGGACTTGTGCTTATTGCATAATTTTGATTAATAGATAATTGCTCAACTATCTGAAACATATGTAATGTTTGAGGTGATATGGTTGACTGACACAGACAGTATTGACACTGCGAGTGAACTTTAACTCGTGCAGGAATGATGATACTTAGTACATGTTCCAATTCTGTCTTGCAGTTAACAACATGAACCTGCCTATTAGCATAGTGTATGTGCCTTCCCATCTCTACCATATGCTGTTTGAGTTATTCAAGGTGAGCCCGACCTCTTCTCATACTAATCTCCACAGCTATGTCATTTGCATAACGAGAGCTCAGTGTTGCCATGACAATATTTTTCTTTCCATAGAACGCTATGAGGGCAACTATTGAAAGTCATAATGAAGGCACCAATCTTCCACCTATTGAAGTTATGGTGGCTATTGGTGGAGAGGACCTTTCCATCAAGGTCAGTTGACTCTGACAGATTGTAAATAATAACGTGCTAGGTTTGAAGCTTTTTTTTTTTTCTTCTCTTCAGTGCTAGTTTGGTCTGACAAATTCATTCTTGCCATTAATACACTCAAACTCTGGTTGTTATTCTTACATACAATTAGGCATGTGTCATTTGGTATTTAGAGTCCATTAACCCAGTGCCTCAGTAACCTATGCCTTCTCTGAGTGGCTCTCCACTTACTGCAATAGTATTGATGCACACTGACACATTTGTAATCCTGGGGTTCCTCTCACCCCCCTGATCTGCCTGATTCATCCTGATACTTCTTTTGCTTGGAGCTTCTGCGTTCATGACTCACTCTCTGCCACTGTGGATTGTCCCACATTAATGCCCTATAGATTTGCACGTCCCAAAAACTGTTTATGCCTAATTCTCACACTTCCTTCTGTGGATAATCTCATATGGATACTATAGACTGCTGCTGTAATCATAAAAACCATGATGCTCATACTGAACATCCTTTCAACACCTAGTCCTGTTTGACTTTATAGTATAGAATTGTAGCAGAGTAATGATTTAGAATCGCACCAACTGGTGTTACCCAGAGGAGGATGGGTTCCCTTTTGAGTCAGTTTCCTCTCAAGGTTTTGTCGCAGGAGTTTTTTCTTGAAAATGATGCCTCTGGCTTGCTCATTAGGGAGCTAAATGTAAATCTGCATCCAGATTTCTGTAAAGCAGCTTTGCGACAATGTCTATTGTTTAAAGCTCTATAAAAATTGAATTGAATTGAACTGAATTGCTGCACTTACTTACTCAACATACTCCAGCATATCAGTGGTTTTTCTGTGTTATTTTTCACAAATATAGTGAACATACTGCCTCTCTGCCAGTTTTGCTGTTTACTTTTATCTGTTCCTTGAAATTATTTTTATGTTTACGCTTAATACCTCTTTGACGCTTTTCCCTATATGTCTACAGATGATTGACAGGGGTGGTGGCGTCCCTTTCAGGAAGATGGAGAATCTTTTCAGCTACATGTATTCAACAGCCCCGACTCCTCAGATTGGCCAGCAAAGAACTCCTCTGGTGAGACAGTCTCCTCTTTAAAGTTTTTATTTCTTAATTCCTGACACAAAAGTTTCACAGTTTCCTAAAACCCTAGTAAACAAGCTATGATTAATAGGGAGGGAAATCTGTATAACGAATGACGTTTATATCTCCCATCAGCACTGTGTTAGCTTTGTTATTTACAGCGCAGAGTGAATTAATGCAAGGTGTATGGCACTGAATTCTGCTCTTGTATTGTCAACAGGCTGGCTTTGGATACGGGCTGCCGATCACTCGCCTCTATGCAAGGTATTTCCAGGGGGACCTCCAGCTCTACTCTATGGAGGGCTACGGCACTGACGCTGTTATTCACCTGAAGGTGCGTGTCCTTCTGTAAATCTAAAAAATAATTCAGCATTTTTTTGTTCATAAGCTGGATGGCTGACAGTTACAACAAATTGTTTTCCCTTTGATATCTTCCATGAGTCAACATTAATCCTTGTGATCGATTCACAGATCAAAAGTGCTCAGATTTTTTTTAACCACTGAAAATCATCTTAGATCTGGAAATATAAGCTGGCTAGTGATATTCTGGGATTAGCTCTATAGGTTCTGCTTATGTAATATGAGATGTGCTCTTTGATCAATTTGGATTTGCATGGGCCCATTCTTGGGGATTAGTGAATTAATTAACTACAATTTTAATTAATCTTGGCTCTACTTTTTATATCAAAGGGCTGGTTTAAATCATTAAACAGCTTGTTGAAAGTAGTATTTGGATCGGAAACAATATCTGGAAATGTCTGTTACGTTGCCGGATTATGTTCGTGATGATTATGTCAGATTCAATAAGTGACCTCCATATAAACTACAGAGATGGAATGTCTGCATGACGTACACATTGTTAACACACCAAAAACAAAAGGAAATATAGAGTAGTCTCTATCTAACGTTATTATGAACTAGAAAATAGTGACTTGTTTTTCTGGCTAAGTACCACATTTGCAAGCCATGCTGTAATCCTACACAAATATATCTTTAATGCAAGCTCAGTTTTTTTTTATCTTTATTAGAAGCGCTTGTCAGAGGGAGTGTGTCAGCTCATGTTGAACTTGATTAGTATAACAATAAGTTATAGTGGGTATAGAAAAGAATCACCCCCTTTACAATAGTCACATTTTGTTGCTTTTCAGCCTGAAATGAAGACAGACAGTTTTTGTTTTATCCAGCTGAATTTACTCAGTGCAACTTATAACATCCAAGTGAAAGATATAACACCAACATGTCAGAAAAAAACCCCATTAAAAACCAGAATCACCGAGTTGGAAAAAGGATCACCTCCTTGCTTTAATTTGCCTTAATTTTTTAATTACAGCCTTTAGTCTGTTGGGAAAAGTCTCTACTAACTTTGCACATCTAGACTTTGCAATATTTGCCCACTCTTCTTTGCAGAACTGCTCAAGTTCAGTTAAATTTGATGGTGACCTTTTGTGGACTGCAGTCTTCAAGTCATTCCACAGATTTTCAATGGGGTTTAAGTCTGGGCTCTGACTAGGCCATGTAAGGACATTCACCATTTTCTCCTTTAACCACTGTGTGGTCAGTCTTGCCAGTCTTGACAATGACCTGTGGTCATTGTCATGTTGGAAGGTAAACCTTCTTCCCATTGACAACTTTCTGGCAGAGGGCAGCAGATTTTCCTCAAGAATTTGACGGTATTTTGCCCCATCCATTTTCCTTCTATCCTGACAAGTGCTCCAGTCCCTGCTGCAGAGAAACACCCCCATAACAGGATATTAACACCTCTATGCTTTACTGTAGGAATGGTGTTATGTGGATGGTGAGCTGTATTGGATATCCGCCAGACATATTGTTTGGTGTTGAGGCCAAATAATTCAATTTTAGTCTCGTCTGACCATAACACCTTTTTCCATGTGGCCTCAGAATCTTCAAGGTGCGTTCCTGTGGCCTTTCTTGAGGAGTGGCTTTTTTCTTGCAACCCTCCCATGCATTTGTGGAGAATTTGTGATATTGTTGTCACATGCACACAATGACCACTCTTTGTCATAAATTCCTGCAACTGCTTCAGAGTTGCTGTAGGCCTCTTGGTAGCCTCTCTGAACAGTTTCCCCCTGGCTCTTTCATCCAGTCTGGAGTGACGTCCTGATCCAGGGAGGGTCTGTGTTGTACCGAATACCTTCCACTTCTTAATAATAGACTTCACTGTGCTTCTAGGCATTGATAAAGCCTTTGAAATTTTTTTGTATCCATCTTCTGACTTGTGCCTGTCCACAACTTTATCCCGAAGATCTTTTGACAGTGCCTTGCCACCCATAGTTGATTGTTTGCTTCAGTTGCACTACAAAATGCTCCAGGAAAGCTCTTTTCATACTAAGCTAATCAAAATGACCACAGCTGGTCACAGTTGAAAGTCAAATGGCTATGTGTGCCATTGAGAAGGTGATTAGCTATACCTTACTGAGTTTACAAATCATTATCAGGAGGGAGGTGATCATTTTTCCAACTCAGTGATTCTAGTTTTTAATTTTTTAAAATATTTTTCTGACATGTCAGTATTATATATTTCACTTGTATTATATATTTCACTGTACCTAAAGCTGCCAGAAGCATCACTTCTCTGAAAAGGCTTTTTGAATATTGTCTGTATTTTGTTGTTCGTCATTTGAAACTCATCCAAAACCTGGCTTCGGTTTGGTTTCATTAGAGTACAACAGGAAAAATGCACTTCCTGGAGTGTCTCCATATCTATGAAAATGATGGAATATTTACAGACATGTCAATTCAGACAGGATATCTATTACTTGGGATAATTCTACTGATTATTTTGTAGAAGGTAAGATTCTGCATAATCTTTCCTGACAGATTGGGAAAGGAATAAAGTCCCAGAGATACTCCGCTAATAATTACACTATCCGACCTCACCATGAAAAACCATTCCAATCCAAATAGGGCTTAGACCTGTATGTATAAATAACATGGTGTTTTTTCCCTCAGGCTTTATCCACTGACTCTGTGGAAAGGCTTCCAGTGTATAACAAGACAACTCTACGGAACTATAAAGTGAGCCAGGGAGCAGACGATTGGTGTGTGCCAAGCAGAGAGCCACTGGACCTGGCAGTATTCCGGCTGGCCAAATGAAGACCTTCCGCTTGTCTGGAGTCTCCTGGCTCAAAATAAAGACAGTCCTAGCATTAAGGATATCACATGGGGACCAGAAAAAGCAATACGGACACTCAACATGAAGCCTTATGGTGTCTCTTGTATCACTAGTTAATGCATGTAATGGTATTACATCTGCACCATAATCAACCCATGAATAGTTTTTTTGTGGTTTGCGAAAATCTTTTTCCTCACAGTGTTACCTGTAGACCAAGCATGCATGACTGAGAGTGTCAGAAAAAAGCCAAATGGTCAGTCGAAGATTACAGCTCTCTCTTATGAAAGGTGGAGAATTACAGTGTGGGAGAGCCTGAGCTGCTAACTTTGTTAGTGTGTAGGTGGAGGGCAGCATGATCTTCCAGGGCAGATGGTGGAGTCAGTTTATAGTATAAGGCCTGAGCAGAGCAACTTCATGAGTTTCATGATAGAAAGGGCCAAAATGAGTTGTTATTGAAAGTCAAGAGTACATGAGAAGATCTCAGTGTTGAGTTATCATCAGTGGTTAATGCAGTCGTCACAGGAAGTATTTTATAGAACATCCATATTCCAAGTCAGATGATGACATAGTGGATTAGTCCACAGTGATTAGAAGAAAAGTAGCCTATATTTAGAGACCAGGATTGAAAACCTCTGGGTTCATGAATCACCTCAGTGATGTGACATGACTGTATTACAAAGTTAGACAAAATAACACTGCTGCAACAGTGTTTACATAGAAAGCTATTAAAAGGACATTATAGTGTAATGCAGTGGTTGGTTCCATAACTCACATTTTCACATTTTTGTTTTGAGCTTTTCAAAACCTTTGAAAACCTTTGAGCTTGTCTCTTTGCTATTGATTCTATATGTATTCTCAATTACCTATTCATTCATATGTATTCTCAATTATGTGTTATACTGCCTTATTGTATTCTTAATTGTTGTATGTAAGGCCAGTCAACAAGAAGATATTCTTCCAATTTCAAACATTTTCTGTGCCTCTACTTTTGGAAATGCATTTACTGTATTAAACGACCCAACCCTCTCTGTTATGTATATCATGCCTGCTTAGATTTTATATGAACCTTTTAACTTCCTCATGTCTGAATGTTATATTTTGTGATAAAATCTATTTTCCATTGTATCTATAATGAATGTAAATATAATGGAAATAAACATGACATTTCATTACATATCCATCCATCTTTAAGTTATTTTGCTTCAAAACATCACAAGTCATGTAATCCTATCCTAGTCACCATGGTGCCAATCAGCCACCAGATAAACTGTATAAACTTTCATTGTATCAGGCAAGGCCTAAGTGCCTTTCTCTTAAAAAAAAATATACTAGCAACTGTGTTACCATGTCACATGCTGGCTGTTTGCCCACTCAGCCAAAGGTTATAGACTTACACAGTAAACAACTTACAGCATGCCGAGCGAATACATGCTGATGTGTTTATCTGGAGTGACTGAATGGAATAAAAGCATTGATAAGGCCTCTTAAAATAGATTAAAAAAAAAAAAAAAAGCAACAGGCTTCCATAATTAGGATCTACTGGGTCTAAAAGAGTTAAGAATTTGTTAAACCGAATGACAATGAAGTGGAGTTAAATGAATTTCTGTCAAATGTCTTGAAGGAGAGAGAGGAAAAAAAAATCATATGAATAAAACTGCAACATTTGTAAAAAGAATACCCCAAAGAGATTTTGGTTTTGTTTGTTTTATTTTTTTCATTATTGTTAGAATTTAACTCTTATTCTGAATGACAAATTTGCATATTAGAATTTTATTTCTCCCTTACTCTAGCTTTTTTTTTTTTTTTTCTCTGTAAACATGTTTATAAGACAACAGTCACATAGATGTTCAGTTAGATTGAGATCAGAATATATGGGTAGCAGGGACTGTGAAGACCATAACATACTGTATGATTTGCATCATTTTCATGCTCATCAACCCATTCAGTGAGCCCATCGCTCTCTGTGGATGGGGATTGTCATCCTGGAAGAGAGCGCTCCTATTAGAATAGAAATATTTCATGACAGGATAAATGTGATCAGTCCGAATAACTTTGTGTTGATTTGCAGTGACTCTTCTCTCTAAGAGGACAAGTAAACAAGAGAGCTTCTTTTCCCCCTTTCTTTTCTGTGTATCTTAAAAGACCGCAGCTCAGCTCACTTTACAGTACATGGCACACTGTGTAATATATCCCCACTGGTGTTTTATATGATTCTGACTGGGTGGGCTAGTTTACTGTGGTCGACTCGAAAGGGCCTGAACCTTGAATGTAAAGCAGACACTAATATAGTACCTTTTCTTTTCTTTTGAAATGAAAAGAAAAATGAATTTTTGTGCAGACTATCAACACAGAAAAGAAATGGCATAAAGAGACATGCAGCTCTGCAGATATATTTTTTATCCAATAGAGGGCCTCTGTGTGTTCCATTCTTCAAAAGCAGGATGGTGTGAAAATGGCAGAGATGTGCAAGTACAGAAGAGAGTTGCTGCATGGACCCAGTTCCAGGAAATCTTCAGGGGAAAAGAACAGCTCATCACCATAAACAGCGCAGTGCAGTGGATAGAGGAGAGGGGTCAGACGTGTGCTCCCTGAAGCTGCCTCTGATCTGTTTGTCATAGAATGTGTTCTCTCTGTGTGGCATGCCTGGCATAGCTATGCCCTGTTTACTGTGCTCATGAGGACTTCTGATGGTGCTCTCATCCCCACGTACTCCCTGTTAGGTTATTGCCTGGACACAAGTGATCACTCATTCTACAGACTTATTTACTGACCTTTTTTAACACTGGAAGGTGTCAAGTTATGTCTACTTAACTGTGAGAAACATGACACCCTCCAGATGTACTTGTCTATAATATTACACACAGATTAGTATGTGTAACATTTTTTCTGTATAAGAAAACAAATAGGCTTTGGCTATTCAAACAAGCTAGAAAAATATGGAATATTTTTATATATTATAATATATATATATATATATATATATATATATATATATATATATATATATATATATATATATATATATATATAATTTGTAAACAACAAACAAACAATATCTTTCTCTCAGTTACTTGTATAACAATTTTTTTTAAAATGTGACCAATGATAATACAATTAGCAATTGAATATATATTATATAAATGTTTCCTAATATATGTTTTACTTATTTTTCTAAATTATATAATGACTATTACTTTATTTATTATTTTCATTGACTTACATTTATGTAAGTGGACTGGATAAACAGCAAAGATTACATTAAACACTGCAGTAAGCAGTTTAAACACTGCAGTCCCATTGAACCTGTGTTCAAAAGGACAGCAGTTAAAAAAAAACAAAACAAAACAAAAAAAAAACAATTAAACTACCTCACTATTGCCATCCTTTGTCCGTCTTATGTTACTGCAGTCTGTTATCCTATTTACGTGTGTAGTGCAGTCATCATGACCCTCTCTATTTCCCTGTATTTCTTAAACCTAAAAGCATGCTTCCTTAATTCATGCTTGGACACACACATTTTCAGTCATTGTTATACTTCCTGTACACATTTAAAGTAGGGATTTGAAACATTTTAAGACTGAAATGTTTTCCAAACATTATAATTTCTATTGTATAGTAGTACTGCATGCATGCTTTGCATATGATATACAGCTTATGAACAAGGGAATGATAGTTTTATGTGTATAAGGTTTACGTGTAGAAAGAAAAACTCAAAAACTACAGAATATTAATGGTGTTATTTTAAGATCTCACCCATCTAAGTTTTGCTGATAGTGTCAGAATCTTTCCCTTAGTCTAACCAATGACCGAGCATGTGCGGTTGCTGCCTGATACTTACATAAGCAAAATCCTAAACAGTCATTTAAGATACTGTAAAACTGCACCATAAAACCCTTTTTGTAATGCTGTATCTTTGCCGCCAATTTTTGCCCATTCTTGCTTGATACAAGACTTCAGCTGCTCAACAGTCCTTGGTCGCCATTGTCTGATTCTCCTCTTCATGATGCGCCATAGGAGACAGATCTGGACTGCTGGCAGGCCAGTCAAGCACACGCACTCTATGAAGCCATGCTGTTGTAGCGCGTGCAGAATGAGACCTGGTATTGTCCTGCTGAAATAACCATGCACTTCCTGGGAAAAGACATTGCCTTGATGGCACATACGGTGGGTATAGAAAAGAATCACCCCCCTTTTAAATAATCACATTTTGTTGCTTTTCAGCCTGAAATGAACATGGACAGAGTTTTTTTGTTTTATCCAGCTGTATTTACTCAGTGCAACTTATAACATCCAAGTGAAAGATATAACACCAACATATATATAACATATTATTTTTTAAAATAATAATAATAATAATAAATAAAATCACTGAGTTTGAAAAAGGATCACCCCCCTCCTAAAAATTATTTGTAAACTCAATAAAGTGTGGCTAATCACCTTCTCATTGGCACACAAAGCCATTTGACTTTCAACTGTGATCAGCTGTGGTCATTCTTTGATTAGCTCAGCATGAAAAGAACTCTCCTAGAGCATTTTTCAGTCCTTGGTAGTGCAACTGAAGCAAACAATCAACTATGGGTGGCAAGGCACTGTCAAAAGATCTCCGGGATAAAGTTGTGGACAGGCACAAGTCAGAAGATGGATACAAAAACATTTCAAATGCTTTATCAATGCCTAGAAGCACAGTGAAGTCTATTATTAAGAAGTGGAAGGTATTTGGTACAACACAGACCCTCCCTGGATCAGGACATCGCTCCAAATTGGATGAAAGAGTCAGGAGGAAACTGGTCAGAGAGGCTACCAAGAGGCCTACAGCAACTCTGAAGCAGCTGCAGGAATTTATGACAAAGAGTGTTCATTGTGTGCATGTGACCACAATATCACAGATTCTCCACAAATGTGGCTTGTATGGGAGGTTTACAAGAAAAAAGTCACTCATCAAGAAAGACCACATGAACGCACCTTGAAGATTCTGAGGCCACATGGAAAAAGGTGTAAAGGGCAGATGAGACTAAAATTGAATTATTTGTCCACAACACCAAACAATATGTCTGGTGGAAATCCAATACAGCTCTCCAAATAACACCATTCCTACAGTAAAGCATGGAGGTAGTAATATCCTGTTATGGGGGTGTTTCTCTGCAGCAGGGACTGGAGCACTTGTCAGGACAGAAGGAAAAATGGATGGGGCAAAATACCGTCAAATTCTTGAGGAAAATCTGCTGCCCTCTGCCAGAAAGTTGTTAAAGGAAAAAAGGTTTACCTTCCAACATGGCAATGACCCAAAGCACACAGCAAAACTGACCACACAGTGGTTGAAGGAGAAAAAGGTGAATGTCCTTGCATGGCCTAGTCAGAGCCCAGACTTAAACCCCATTGAAAATCTGTGGAATGACTTGAAGACTGCAGTCCACAAACGGTCACCATCAAATTTAACTGAACTTGAGCAGTTCTGCAAAGAAGAGTGGGCAAATATTGCAAAGTCTAGATCCTTTTTCCAATTCAGTGATTCTGTTTTTTTGTTTTTTTCTTTTTCTGACATGTTGGTGTTATATCTTTCACTTGGATGTTATAAGTTGCACTGAGTAAATACAGCTGGATAAAACAAAAACTGTGTCCGTCTTCATTTCAGGCTGAAAAGCAACAAAATGTGATTAATTTAAAGGGGGGTGATTCTTTTCTATATCCACTGTATGTCTCTCTAAAATTCCAATATACACCTCCGTGTATATGTATCACCACCTCAATGATAGTCACACATATGCAAGTCACCCATGCCATGGGCACTGATGCATCCCCATACCATCACAGATGCTGGCTTTTGCCTTTCGCTTTCGCTTATAACAGTGTGGTTGGTCTTTTTCATCTTTGGCACGGAGAACTCTATGCCTGTTTTTCTCGAAAACAAGCTGAAATGTGGACTCATCTGACCACAGCACATGCTTCCACTGCCTTTCAGTCCATCTGAGATGAGCTCGGGCCCAGAGAACTCACTGGCATTTCTGCATAGAGTTGATGTGTGGCTTCCTCCTTGCATAATAGAGTTTCGGGTTGCATTTCTGGATGCAGCGGCAGACTGTGTTAAGTAACAACAGTTTTCCAAAGTACTCCCGAGCCCATGTGGTAATATTTATCACAGTAGCATGACAATTTCTCAGGCAATGCCACCTGAGGGCTCGAAGGTCACACACATTCAACAGTGGTTTCCGGCCTTGCCCTTTATGCAGTGAGATTTCTCCGGATTCCCTGAATCTTTTCACAATATTATGCACTGTAGATGGTGAAAGACCTAAATTCTTTGCAATCTTGCATTGAGAAATTTTCTTTTTGAACTGACTGACAATTCTCTCACGACGTTTGGCACAAAGTGGTGAGCCACAACCCACCCTTGCTTGCAAAGACTGAGCTTTTGGTGGATGCTCCTTTTATGCCCAATACCCTCCCCTGTTACCAATTAACCTGATCCTTCAAAATGGTGTTACCTGAATATTCTATAAACGTTTCAGTCTTATTTTGCCTCTGTCCCAAATTTTTTTGAATGTGTTGCAGGCATCAAACTCTAAATTTGTTTGTATTTACAAAATACAATTAAATTGGTCAGTGAAAACATTGAATATCTTTTCTTTGTACTTTTGTCAGTTAATTAAAATGTCAAGAGACTTGACAAATCACAGATTTTTGTTTTATTGCATTTTAGAAAAAATCCCAACTTTTATGGAAATGGGGTTAGTAATAATAATAATGATAACAATAAGAATAAAAACAACAACAACAACAACAATAATAATAATAATTATTATTATTATTATTATTATATTAATAATAATAATAATGATTAATAAATAAATACATAAATAAATACATTCATTCATTCATTTAATAAATGAATCTTGGTCTTCAAATGACTATTAGGCGACGCTCCTATATGACTGGAATGAAAACCCATCGTTGTTTCATTGAGGATAAGGATAAGAAACTGACCCCTGATATACAGCATATCAACTATACAGTACATAACACAGAACTACCATAGTTGGAAAGCTTCTGGATATTTTTTGCTCATCAGCAGTATCTGACTATAGCAAGTTTTCGTGTGCACGTTAGCATCTTCCACATGAAGTGTAAGACACTGGTGTGAAAGACTAACTTCCTTTTTAATGCATGCTGTAGCTTGCCTTGGTCTAGTGCGGTATATAAAGTCAGTACGCAGTGTTTAGGATTTCCATTGTCAGTGATCTGTCCTTGCATGGAAAGGTAAGAAACCAGCTGTCTAATAATAATAATAATAATAATAATAATAATAATAATAGAGTGAATGCCATTTGCATTTTTAGAATTGTTACCAATAATATAATATTATTCCTATACTGTGTGTGTGTGTATATATATATACAGGTGCATCTCAATAAATTAGAATGTTGTGGAAAAGTTCATTTATTTCAGTAATTCAACTCAAATTGTGAAACTTGTGTATTAAATAAATTCAGTGCACACAGACTGAAGTAGTTTAAGTCTTTGGTTCTTTTAATTGTGATGATTTTGGCTCACATTTAACAAAAACCCACCAATTCACTATCTCAACAAATTAGAATATTTCATAAGACCAATAAAAAAACATTTTTAGTGAATTGTTGGCGTTCTGGAAAGTATGTTCATTTACTGTACATGTACTCAATACTTGGTAGGGGCTCCTTTTGCTTTAATTACTGCCTCAATTCGGCGTGGCATGGAGGTGATCAGTTTGTGGCACTGCTGAGGTGGTATGGAAGCCCAGGTTTCTTTGACAGTGGCCTTCAGCTCATCTGCATTTTTTGGTCTCCTGTTTCTCATTTTCCTCTTGACAATACCCCATAGATTCTCTATGGGGTTCAGGTCTGGTGAGTTTCCTGGCCAGTCAAGCACACCAACACCATGGTCATTTAACCAACTTTTGGTGCTTTTGGCAGTGTGGGCAGGTGCCAAATCCTGCTGGAAAATGAAATCAGCATCTTCAAAAAGCTGGTCAGCAGAAGGAAGCATGAAGTGCTCCAAAATTTCTTGTTAAATGGATGCAGTGACTTTGGTTTTCAAAAAACACAATGGACCAACACCAGCAGATGACATTGCACCCCAAATCATCATAGACTGTGGAAACTTAACACTGGACTTCAAGCAACTTGGGCTATGAGCTTCTCCACCCTTCCTCCAGACTCTAGGACCTTGGTTTCCAAATGAAATACAAAACTTGCTCTCATCTGAAAAGAGGACTTTGGACCACTGGGCAACAGTCCAGTTCTTCTTCTCCTTAGCCCAGGTAAGACGCCTCTGACGTTCAGAGGCTTCTGTGGTTCAGGAGTGGCTTAACAAGAGGAATATGACAACTGTAGCCAAATTCCTTGACATGTCTGTGTGTGGTGGCTCTTGATGCCTTGACCCCAGCCTCAGTCCATTCCTTGTGAAGTTCACTCAAATTCTTGAATCGATTCTGCTTGACAATCCTCATAAGGCTGCGGTTCTCTCGGTTGGTTGTGCATCTCTTTCTTCCACACTTTTTCCTTCCACTCAACTTTCTGTTAACATGCTTGGATACAGCACTCTGTGAACAGCCAGCTTCTTTGGCAATGAATGTTTGTGGCTTACCTAGTGAACCAAACTGAGAGACCATTTTGAAGGCTCAGGAAACCTTTGCAGGTGTTTTGAGTTGATTAGCTGATTGGCATGTCACCATATTCTAATTTGTTGAGATAGAGAATTGGTGGGTTTTTGTTAAATGTAAACCAAAATCATCACAATTAAAAGAACCAAAGACTTAAACTACTTCAGTCTGTGTGCATTGAATTTATTTAATACACGAGTTTCACAATTTGAGTTGAATTACTGAAATAAATGAACTTTTCCACAACATTCTAATTTATTGAGATGCACCTGTATATACATAATTGTTACTTATTGAAGAATTTATTACATGCAGATGGCTGTCTCAAGCATTCAGATGCTGTCAGTGCTGTTGGTCTGTACGGCCAGTACAAAGCAAACTGAAGGATCAGTAAGCATGAATTAAACATAAAAACTCCTTTAAAAAGATATTATATATATTCTGATTTTTTTTTTAATGTATAGCTAATATGGCCTGTTCGATAATATATTTTTTTCTGTAAATTGCTCCAAAATATTATTCAGACTAATTTAAGGTAATAATGATTTATCTTTGAATAATTGCGATTGTGTTTTAGTATGCACTGAAAATGTGGAGCAACAGAGACCAGGCACTTCAGGAACAACTCAGTTTAATGTATAAGGTAAAGAAGAACCACACAACGTCTTCTAGTAACTAACACATCATTCCATAGACTCTACAATACAATCTTCTGAATTTTTCAGGAAATAGAAGCCCTGAGACATGACCAAAGTTTGATGAAACAGAAACAAGAAGACATGACACAGGTAAGAGCAGTATAAAATTCAGTCTAACTTCATGGTGCAAACGTAAACATATTGATAGAAATGATGGATTTGAATCACAGTATATACATATTTGTGTAGGTGGTGATGCATTGTACACAAATGAAAGCATACACAGATACGGAGGTGAATATGACTTCCCTGGAAAAAGGTCAGTATATCGTTAATCTCTTAAAATACATAACATTAGGCTATTTTATTGTCCATGTCTGGTTTCCTAGTAAACATGATATAACATGATATTGAAACATACAAGAGGATAAAAATTACATGAATCAGTGAATATTATCTGATGGTTTTCTTCCCTGCTGTCTTGGCCAGGCAGCACCTCTATGCTGTATTCCTTTCGCCAAGAGGAGGAGGATGATTACGCTGATGAAGGACTCGACCCCTGTAAGAACTACAAGTCACTCAACCAGGACTGGCGAGCCACCAACTACAGCACCAAGAAAGTTTCCTGTGATCGCAACGTGCAGTGGAAAGGCTGGTATCGCCTGTACTATAGGGGTAAAAGCATCCAAATGCCTGAGCTGTGCGTGAAGAAGGAATACTGTGGCACACATGCCCCGCTGTGGTTAGTAGGTGGCCACCCACGCAAACGTGACGGAATTGTCACACGCAAAGTTTGCGGCCACTGGAACAGTAACTGCTGCGCCTTCAAATCCCCTCCTATCCAAGTGAAAGCATGCCGGGGCAACTACTATGTCTACAAGTTTGTCCAACCACCGACCTGTCATCTGGCCTACTGTGCAGGTGAGAACTCAGATGTGATTTCCTCAATTCAAACACAATTTACTAAATGTTATTAAACATTTCAGAAATCAAATTCATTATTGTGTTTTTGTGTAAATGTTGTTTCAGATGTTAACACTCTTGTCTGTGGGCAATGTAAGAAGAATGAAATTTGTACCAGCAATGACAAGATCAAGTGGTTTTGTAAGAAAACAAAAAGAAGAGGCAAGTATAAATATTTTCTCCATGTTACACATATAAGTCTAGCTTAATTCTAACACACAAATTCAGGAAAGTTGGACACAAACTTAATTCTGTAGAAACTGATCAGCTAAACATCCATACATATAGATAGATAGAGGGATTATATCTATATTGTGCCATCATTGCAACATTCTTCTTTCTCTTACAGTGAAAGCCAAAGTGCACTTCTTCGCTGCTTACCCTGGCTCACTGTCTGGCAAAGTGAACCGAATCCAGTACAGGAAGGTATATGTGAATGTGGGCGGGGCCTTCAACAGGCGCACAGGTGTGTTCACGGCTCCAGTCGCGGGCATATATCAGTTCTTCTTCTCCACTCAGTCTGGGAAGAATGGGCGTAAGACTGACCTGTGGCTCGTTGTGAATGGCTATTGGGCTGCTGTGTCTCACACTCATGTCAGCATCTCAAACACAGTAGGAAATCTTTCAACGTACATGACCACTCTGCGCAAAGGTGCCTTAGTATATGTGACCCATACCTGTGGCAACTCCTGGGCTAACTCAGCATCCAACACCATTGCATTTGGGGGTTCACTGCTTTTAGTACAAAGATGAAGTAAAAGATTTAGCTACCACCTGAATATGTTAATGTTTTATAAGGAATATTGTGAAGCTATTTCTATTCCATGTACGTTATCTTAATATACAGCTGTCAAACAGGAAATGATGTGTAATTTAAATTGGGCCTAATGGTTTCATATGTATGTGTGTGTGTGTGTGTCTGTGTGTGTTTACATGCTTTTTTAAAACTTGCATGTTACTGTTTGAGTATTGTCATGCTTGATTATTTTGCTTTGTATTATTTTTGTCCTTGCCTAATTTTTTTGTAACTCATTCCTGATATTAATTAATTATTTTCTCCTGTGCTGTCTGAAAAATATATTCCTGCATTTTACTTTCTTTTTTCCTTGACTAATATGCCTAATATTGTTTGTAGTTAACATTGTATGATTGTGATTCCTTGTTATGAACATAGTGGGGCAGCAAAGTTACTTCAGTAAATTTCATAGTCTGAACATACACAAGATGGCCCCTCAGCCACAGATAAATTAACACACATCTGTCAGGAAACCTGTAATAAATTTAGTAATTTTCTTGTGTCTTGTGCGGTTATTGAAGGTGTGAGCAATAAAATTCCCTGTAACATTCATGCTTAAGGGTTTACACAGATAATTCCCAACTCCACCAACTGAATGACCTTTGCACTTCCCTATCAGATAAAAAATAATCTCTTGAACAACAATTAGAACATGCAATGTATTTCAACCAAATACACCATGGTTGCCTTACACGGCTAAAAATCTTGTATTTACACCTGTGTTTACACCTCTGAAGCCAGTTCCACTGCCATGTGGAGCTCTGTGACTGACACACACACACACACACACACACACACAGCGAGGTTGAGGTCTGGCCCTTGAAGAGGAGGAGCAGCTCTTACAGTGTTGGTTCAGAAAGTGTGTGTGTCAGAGCTGAGGGAATTTTACACACACACACACACACACACACAGTCATGGAGCTGCATTCACTTTAACAGGGACAACACACACACAACACTCAGAGGCAACAAGTCGCCCAACATGATCTAAGGACAAACCGCGGTTTACGCTGGACTTCGGGAAACAGGAAATAACCAAATCAGTTTATTTTCTTTCTTTCTTTCTTTTTTTTCTTCTTAATTTTAAGGAAACGTGTGGAAAGTAAATGAATTTCAGACATAGATTTTTAATCTAACTTCCTTCGCATTGTCACTTTATAAGCTGTGTGCACTGCGCTGCGTTCAACAACCCTACCGATTTGGCTGAAGTTTGGTGGTGAAGAGTTGTCGTAGGTTGTTTTGTTTTTATAAAAACAAAGCGCATTATGGCCGAGCACGAAAGTTTGGAGTTTGGAAAGGCTGATTTTGTTCTTCTAGACAATGTGTCTTTGGAAGAGTTTCTGGCCAACCTTAAACTCAGGTAAGCAGAAGCAAGCCGGTCGTTCACCTTCACTGGGTTACACACACTGGCCGTGTCCGCCGATGTGTAGCTTCGAAACTCTAAGGCACGAGTGTTAAGTTTCATGTGGGTAACCGGTTTTCTCCCTGTTTTAGAAATAATTTGAGGAAAACTCTCTCTCTCTCTCTCTCTCTCTCTCTCTCTCTCTCTCTCTCTCTCGCTCATTGCTAAAGCATTTGTTTTCATCTGTTTTCAGGCTGTCAAACTGTTTCTCATTTGGTTCATTCAATTTCCCTGCTGGAAAAAAAACAAAACAAAAAACTACAGAAACCATAACAGAAATTCTAATGGTTTCCATTACAAATGCCATTACCAACAACAACACCAGATAACCATTAAAACCATTACCATTATTGGTCCTTAATAGTATCCACTAGACATAACATGACACCAATAGAAGGCAAC
This sequence comes from Cranoglanis bouderius, assembly GCA_023630585.1. Taxonomy (NCBI): domain Eukaryota; kingdom Metazoa; phylum Chordata; class Actinopteri; order Siluriformes; family Cranoglanididae; genus Cranoglanis; species Cranoglanis bouderius. The sequence goes on along the minus strand of CM042562.1, from coordinate 3,844,634 downwards.
AAATTACCAGTATAATCCCACAGGGACCATTACAGTTTGCATTAAAACCAATACAGTTCCCATTATAACCATCAAAACCAAGTTCTATGTGGTTTTCTATTGTTTTTTTTTTGTTTGTTTGTTTGTTTTCCCCAGCAGGATTGTTGCTTATGTTTATAAGTTTCTGATTCACTTATATGCTCAATATGTTTTTATACCCATATAACTTATCTATACATACAGATCAGCTTAGTATAGATATTGACATGACTGTGGGTTAATATTAAACACTTTAACAAAGAATAATGTCCCACAAAGTTATATGTTAATGTCACATCCACAAAGAATATCTGTGTAAGTTTTCAAGTCATCCAAGTCATTAAAATGTCTAGTAGTAGTAAGTCAAGGTGATTTAGATTGTGTTTTTAAGATTAAATAAGTTTTGTTCTACAAATGAAGTCACTTAAACTATTAGGGATATAAATGATACTTGTATTCAAATGAGTTGAGTTAATCAAATTCACTGGATTAGTGGATGATTGTACAAGATCTTTGGTGTCAGTTTACGGTGATCAGTCTAAAGACAGGAGAAAATGTCTAATTTATCCGCGCTATAATAGAAGATCCAACTTCGATTCCATGGTGTTTGTATTCTGTAACCACTTTTAACTTGAATTTTTTATAATTGTAATATGTGTTATAAACAAAAACCAGTATGGTACACCTGAGCACAAAACACTTAAGTCTATATTTTTAGGCACTGTGTTGCACAAAGTAAATTCACCTATCATGCACAGGCTCAATTACAGAGGTTTTTATTGGCTTCTTTTACAATCATATTTGCCATGTGTTTCTATGCATAGTGCACAGCGATTGCATTAACCTCAGACTGCACCTGTTCAAGGCTGAGTGCAGTGTTTGGGTTGGAGGGTGTGAATCATGGAAATTCTCCTCCCATCTTTAACCTTACAATAACCACAATGTTCTTTTTCAAAGCTCAGCAATCGTATTATAGTACTGATGATGAAACATCTACATGTTAATCAGTTCCTAGTTGTTCGCTTGCTTTACATTGTAGCTCAATGCATGAAACTGATGTCATTTGAGAGATTATTAACTCCAATACCATGGGATACATTTTTGTAATGTTTGTTTAGTGAAAAATGTATTAAGTTTGATTGCAGAGACAGCAGGGCTATATAGTGTCCTTGGTTTTCTATCTACTTCAGAGTCCTGGACTGTGAGTGTTTGATTTTCTGCAAGCCGGAGATGGCGTGTGCACTTTGTTATGTGCAGAGGGTGTGACCAGGCATGCTTCCTGCTACTTCCTCTGCTCCACATCTGTGTGTCTGGAGCTCCGTATGCAACAGATACAGCAGGGGGATGCCTCAAAAATGATGAAGGGGCACTTTAATAATTCGAGTTATAAAATTTATGCAACAATTTTAAGGCGTGACTTTTATTTAGGCCTATGAGTCTTTACAGATTGCTGAGCAGAAAACATTATATATGATACTTCTCATATTTCGTGTCTTTCATCATGGATATTCTATTAGCTGTGTTTATAAAGATCAGTCAGCCTTCGAATAGCAGCCATTTCATAGAGAGCAAGAGGCTAAATATATAACAGTTGGGATTAAAGCCTTTTCTTAGGATTAAGGAAGTGGAGCATTTTATGAGAGAACCTCCTTCTAGGGAAGTTTAACATTCATGACTGAATCCCCCATTCAGCTGTCAGAGACCACTTACGCTCGATGTGTAAATTAAACAAATGTCAGTACAGTATTGTATGGTGTTTATATTTTAACTGTGTTTTAGAGGCTGTTTACATGACTCCCACATGTTGAACAAGAAGAAGCTTGTGCACAGTTGTTGTGCCCTCATTGCCTGCCTTTATATGGCAGTGTTTTGTCTGCCTCGAGGATCTTGGGAAACTTCTGCACATTTCCAAAAACAATTCTGAGGGCTGCCTGGGACATTTTCAGAATTTTTCCCGGCAGCGCCCCTGATAATACAGATGAAATAGCTGATAACCACTCCACCATGTCAACAGTATGACTTGATCTTCCCCTGCTACCTCTCTGTCTCGCACACTTCTGGAGGCACTCTGTAAAGAAAGTCAAGCCAGGACTGATGATAAAAAAGAAAAATCTTTTTTTTTTGGTTTGTTGGAACAAAGTAAAATTGTAAGCTAATTAACAACAATGTATACACACCCTTTATCCCAAGAGTACACTGTCACGATATTTATAAATTTTGTAGTCTCTATCTATTGCTTATTGGTATAATTTGTATATAAAGTATAACTTTTATATATATATATATATATATATATATATATATATATATATATATATATATATATATATAAAACTTGTAAATCTTTAAAGATTAGCACACATTTAACAGATAATTGTTGGCTCAGCATCCTCACACATGTAGGTTTATAACAGGACTGAAGAATCATCAATATAGCACACTGTGAAGAACAAAACATTGGTCTGCTATCTGATCTGGTTCCTGTGTGCCTGATCCTTGGTGAAAGTCCTTTGTCCATAACTAATGGAGAATGTGGTGTCTGAGGTTGAATCTCAATGTGAGAATTTGGTGTCTAAGGTTGAATCTCAATGTGTATCAAATGAACACAAGCAGTCATTGTGGTGCTCATTCAGGACTGGTATGCCACTAGAACCTGATCAGCTGGTTGTTAGAGATCTTAAGTATTTAATTCATATGCAACTATGCCTCCACAGGACAAATAGGCACAGCGCCTCTCCCATTTCACTTGTTGCCTTAACAGCAGACTCTTGCTGCATGGATCCCAGCTGTGACACATGGCAACCTGATTCCGTCTCTGTAGAGCAGGCGCCTGGATCAAAGTCTCCTTCGAGCTCAGGTGCAATGAACTAGGCTTGATGCTATTTAAAGGTTCTCCTTCCTCTTTCTGTATGAATATAAATGGTGAAGCAAAATATGGCCATTCGAAGGGAGGAAATTAATGTTAAAGTGCACACAATGTTTTCTGTGTAGACAATCTATTTTATTTTATTATTATTTTTTTTAAATATCCCAAAACAGCACTGATGGAATATTTTCCATATACTTTGCTAAACGAGTGGGGGATTCACCTCTTGCTCTCCCATATTAAGATCCTTGGCCCAGAGATCTATCTGCTCTCTAGAATCTGGAGCAGTGGCATGCTTGCCCATAGTCGGGGCTTCTTCCTTGGCCAAATCTCCCATAGTTCCCTCTTTGTTCCTCCTGCTAATAAAAACAGACAGATAAAGAACACAATGTCCAGTGCAGTGCTGACTCTTGTATGGGAAAAAAAACAAAAACAAAATCTTAATTATCTTTGGTAACAAGGCATTTTCATTTGAAAAGAAAGTTTTAGAAGTTTGGAATTGTCACCATATTAAGCCTTGAAATTAGGTTACATGCTCTGTGAACAAAATATCAACACATATAAAAGCTATGATAAAGTAGGGTTTTTGTCTTTTTCTTTTTTTTTTTTTGCTACAGCTATACTACAGATATTAGCACCAACACTTGATTTTTATTACTCCGCCCTTACTTTCCCTCTTTTTCCCCATCAGTTTCCCATGTGTAACTCTTTGGTATTTCACCTTAACCAGTTCCTACACTTTACAAGTTAAAAAAAGCAATACAACTACTCTGTAATGGTGAAAATATTTCTCTTTTCCTGAAAGGCTGGATTAGGGGCTGAATTTTTTTTTTTTTTTTCTTCAAAAACAGGCCCCTTTCTCTCACTCTCATGCTAAGAAAAGGGTTAGTCTCACCACAAAAATGTTCATACAACCCTAATAATCTGAAACACATTACTGCCCTTACATAAACAGAACTGTGCATTTTGGCCCTTATTTCTCCTCAAAATAAGATCTAAGACACGCAGACGTCTCATTTGTGGATCATGAGCTTTGGCAGATGGGCAGTAAGAGAACTAGTAATGTTTGAGATGCTCTCTTTTCTTTCCCCCTTTCCCTTTCATTCTTTGTTACTTTGTGTTTATGGTCTCACTATTTTTAGGGTGGCAGTCGATTCCTCACTCCCTTGGTATCTGTTTTTCTTTCTCATGTTTCTCAATTGTTCCAGATTTGTACTGAGGAATACTATGGGATTATACCGACACATGATCGATGTAAAATAATCAAATCTTTGTTTTTAAAATTGTTTTATAAAAAGGAACAAAATAAGTGTCTAGGCAGTTCCATTTTTCGAGACTCTATTCATGTAGCATGAGATTGTGGCTATTCTTTTCTAGTCCTTTATTCCCCCATGATATTTGAACTGGATATTAAGGCCTTGTGGTTGAACTGACTATATGTTGAGAAGCAAACCTTTAATTTGGTTCAGGAGCACATTCAGCAATCAGGCATGGAGAAATTTGATGTTTAAATGTGAGATGTTGCTAACGTGGAAAGGGGTTACATCATTCTGGAGTGGTTGCCCGTCTACCTGCTGATACTGAGCTCTGCTGGCTGAGTGGTCAAACTGTTTCACAGCCAGGTTTGTGTGCACTCATTCTGGGTGTGACTCAAACTTAGGGAGAACTTTTAAGACCACTTTGCTCCTCCACCCTCATTCCTATTTATTTACAGTACAGGACGAGTCAATATCCTTGTTAAGCTTCCTTCACTCTTTTCTCCTCTTTCCCTTTTCCTCTTTCTTTCTATGTCTTTTCTGTTTTTTTTCGCCCAGCTTTCATTTTACCCCGAACAAAATCCTAGAGCTCTCCTGAAATAACATGCTGAGTAATGTCTGAGTTTGCTGGATGGCCTCATCTTTTTGTCTCTTTTATCCCCTTTCTTTCTTTGGCTGTTGTCCCATCAGCACTTTTTTCTCTGACATCAGGTCAGGATCAAGCTCATGTGCTAAAGAGAAGGTGGCCCGTGGCCAAGCCTTACCACCAGATCTACTTAAGTCACTTTACTGCCCACTTCTGAAACCAGATCCCCGAAACCTGCCCCTTTCCTCCTCATTGTCAGGCAGACAGGAGGACAAAAGCAGCCCTGATCTCAGCTCCACAGAGGAAGGCGCTGGATAAAGTGACACATTTCAAATAGTTGGCTTAGAGGTACATCAGGCTAAAATTTCTGAACTATCAGTACAGCATTAATACTCATAATTTAATCCTCAGCTTTCTGGATCACACCATCAACTCAAGTGTGTACTTTTACTATTAGTCCTTAATACAGTAATTTGCACTTCAAAAGATGACCTCGTTTTCCCTTCTCTTGGCTCATCCTCTATATGCAGACCCTGTATTTTTTACCCAACAGCTGATCTTTTGCGATGTTTCTACATCAGTGTGTCAGAAAAATAGTTGGAAGTTGGAAGACCAGGACAGGAGTGTGCCTGACTGAGTGAGTCTAGACTAGAGGAAGGCATAAGACTCATCAGACCACTGAGATTGATTTGTCTGAGTTGGTCAGTGGTGGGACATTTTTTCTGCTGTAGCTGTCAGTAGTGAGGGAGCTGCTGTTTAGCACTAAGTAGGTGTTACCCTGGCAGGAGTGCTGTTAATGCAACTCCCAGATGTGTCAGAGAAACAGGGCTGGTGGCAGAAAGTGGGTGTAGGAGGCTGGTACTGAGATTAGTTTCAAAGGCCAAGAAAAAGAGTTGTCTACAGTCAAATGAAAGATTATGCAGCTTCACTGCATAAAATGCTGGAATAGAATTAAGTTTCTTGAACGGCTAGTTTTAGGTTATAGTTTTTCTGCCATAATCTTAGTATTTATTTGTCACATCATGCTTTATTTAGGATGTATGCGTGTTTTAAAGGGATTTCATCTAAAGCAGAGATGTACCTCATAATGAAAGACACTATAGTACCAAAGCCTGAAGGATTTTTTATAACCTATTTTATCATTTAGAAATTCAAATTGGATTTGTTTCAGTTGTTTAGTAAAACCCAGCATACATACAGCAGCAAGAGGATGTCTCTTTAGTCCATTTAAAGTGTGTGCTGCTGTATGCACGCTGGGTTTTTACAAACAAATCCAGTTTGAATTTCTAAATGATAAATTAAGTTTTAAAAAAATCCTTCAGGCTTTGGTGCTATAGTGTCTTTCATTAGGAGGTACAGCTCTGCTTTAGATGAAATCCTTATATATATTATAATTACACTCGTCACTTATCTCATTGTTTATAACAACTGTCCTATTATTTCAGACCAGGGCAGTAATGCTGCTTATCACTTAACAGTAAGCCTTAACACAGGAGACATAAATAAATCTGGCTATAGAACAGAGCACTTTGCTAAGCTGTGGGTTCTGGGTCATAGTGAATTATTGATGGTAAATTGCGTCTGAGGTATAAGAAACATTATAACCTTGTTCATATGGTTGAGATAAAAGGAGATCATTGTGTGTGGCCTGATAGGTGCGTAAAAGATGCATCATGTTATTGGATTATCATTCCCAATATGATGAATTGTAATATTATTCAATATAGTATGTTCTTATTTAAATAAGAACATTCCCTTATATTAAGCTATGGTTTTAAAAATGTCTGGGGAAATATAAAGCTTGCCCAGTTTTATTTATTTTCCACTGCTGTGTAAATACTTCCACCTAGGGGTGTAAACTTCAGACAACATGATACCATAGGATTTTGATTCTTAAGGCAATGATTTGACATTTGACAAAACCACTTAACATGGTTAACTTGCGAGTTCATTATGCATTGGATTAAATTGTTGTGAAGTGAAAGACACACACACACACACACACACACACTATCACATTTTCCCACTGTTTCCATTTTTACTGGGGTTTTAACTGATGTCAGGGAATGTTGGTTGCTCTCCACCCTTTATAACGATGGACAAATAACCACAAAAGAGACCCACCCAAACAAGGCTGCAAGCAGTAGTTATCTTCAGCCTGGCCTGTAATTCCACTCTAAAAATGGAGTGGCTCTCACATGGCCTGCAGTGAGGACTTCGCCCCTTGTCCAAGGTGAATAAGGGTTAAAGCTATAGCTGGCAAAACAAAAGGATCGACTAGCAAATAAATCTGATTCAAACACGTACCTCAGGTGTATTCTATCACTGTGAACGCATTCCAGTTCGTTGCAAATATCACAGATTATGAAGGTATGGATGGTATGGGATTTAGGAAGGAGGAGAGTTTGTCACATTCCACAAAAGAAACATCATGTTCGTTTATAACATATTGAGTTCATAACCCTTTTAGTATGCTTACTGACCTGGTGGAGTTCAGTCGAGTTTGGATGAAAGAGTATCACTGTGTATGTATAATGTCTGAAGGAGAGCGAGTGTGAGGCACAATGCTGTAGCACCAGGCTCAGCTGGGAGCGAAAGTAAGGTGGACTTTTATCTGTATCCAGAGCAGCCGTTCCAAGGCCTGATGGGAAACGGGGCCAAGAGGAGGGTTGAGGATGTACCACTATAAACCTTTTTTTCACTTTTTCACAGAAACACAACATGAAACCCTGCTGCCATTTCGTATCATAATCTGTTTTATATTACTGGTTTCATTCACACAATAGCACTATATAAAAAGTTGCTTAAACTGCAGCACTGCCTGAAGGCTCCTATTCTTCCACATTCCTGTGGTGTTATATTTTATGCCGAATCTGTTATTTTCATTATACATGAAATCTCTTAGCGATTAAGCAGTTGTGTTATGTTTTATCAATCATTTTGCACTATTTCATGCACAATTGGTTCTGCATTGGCCTGCTGCTTCCTTAAACTAGGAAGTGGTGATGAGTTTGGAAATTAATTATGACTATTTTTACACCATGGCATCAGCAGGATTTATGTACGGGATTTATCTTTCCGCACCCAATTATGTTTTGGACAGGATGCTGAGATGGAACATATGGCAGCTCCTGTATAAAAGCAGGTGCAGCTCTCTCATTGTTGTTGTGTTGTTCTGTTGGTAAGTGAGGATGTCATTTGTGGGGTTGGTTCAATGCCATTATTCTTTTAAGCGTGACTCGGTAACCTGCTATCCAAATGATTGGTGACATTTTATAAGAGGAATAGAAGAAGTAAACATTGGATTATTACACATACTGGTTCCATAATCCTGTTTGTCCTGTATAACTAGGATGTCTCTGACGTATTGCCTAAGGAAATAGATTGTCAGAACAGTTTGAACTCGCAGGACCCACAGTGCCATTATAGTGTGATTGCATACTGATTTTTATCTCAAATAAAGGGCTTAATGAGCATCTTCAAGTTTACAGGGACTTTCTAAGTTTTATGGTGTAGTGTTTATAAGTAATGAAGCACTAAATTGTTCAAGGTCATAAAATCAGTGCCCTAAATTTGCCTTGTGCTAGCAGGTTTTGCATATACTGGGCCTAATTTATGGCCTAATTTATAAATGTTTTCTGATATGCATTTGGTGACAGCACAAAACTCTATAAAAGGCAAAGCTCACAGAGCTGAAAATGACAAAATGATGACTAAACTGCTATAGCCATTGCAGTGGGTTGATTTCCACTGGCAATGATTAACTATTCCTTTTTGTAAGGTGCCATTACTTGTCTTAATGTAGTAAATTTTAATTTTTGTGCAGTTGAAATAAATAAGATATTTCAACATGATAGAATATACAGTCATGTGAAAAAATAAGTACACCCCATGGAAATTGTTGGCTTTTTTGACCTATTTGGACAAGCAAACATTTGATCATCTTTTATTATTAATAAAATAATATATTATGCCTATTAATAAAGTTGATATACTTGAACAAGGAACACATGGCTTTTTCAATCATTTATTCAAAAGAAATATCAATAGATGTGAAATTCTTCTGTGGAAAAAGCAAGTACACCCTTGGCCTCAGAAGCTGGTATTGCCCCCTTTAGAAGAAATAACTTCTTGTAGGCGTTTTGCATAATTGTCCACCAGGCTTGCTGGAATTTTTGACCACTCTTCCATGCAATAATCTTTCAGTTGCAAGATGTTTGAGGGTTTTCTTGCATGTACTGCCTGTTTCAAATCCCCCCATAACATTTCAATGTTGGGTTCAAATCCGGGCTTTGACTAGGCCATTCCATAACCCTCCATTTCTTCTTTTTGAGCCTCTCCTTGGTGGATTTGCTAGTGTGCTTAGGATCATTATCCCGTTGAAAGGTCCAGATGGCCTCACATTATCTTCAAGCACTCTTTGATGCAGAATTCATAGTTGAATCAATGAATACAAGCTGTTCCTGAGGCAGTGAAGCAACCCCAAACCATAACATTTCCACCACTTTGCTTCACAGTTGGTATGAGGTGCTTTTCCTGAAAGCTGTCTTTGGTCACCGCCAAACATGTCTGCTGTTACTGTGGCCAAACAACTCTATCTTTGATTCGTCTGTCCAGAGCACATTATTCCAAAAGGCCTGGTCTTTGTCTATATGCTCATGGGCAAACTGTAGTCTTGCTCTAATGTTCTTTTTAGACAGCAAAGGCTTTTTCCTGGCACACCTCCCATGCAGGTCAAATTTGTGCAATCTCCTTCTGATTATAGAAGTATGCACTTTGACACCAACAGTTGCAAGACTTACTAGCAGATCCTGTGATGAAATTTTGGGGATCTTCGAGACATCAGACAGTCTGCTCTTGGGCTGAATTTGCTGGGATGGCCAGTCCTAGACAAATTGGTAGTCATTTGAAATCTGCACCATTTGTAGATTATTTTCCTTACAGTGGAATGATGTATTTCGCATAATTTGGAGATCTTTTTAAATCCCTTGCCAGATTCATAGGTATCCACAACCTTTTTTTCTGAAGGCCTTATATAATTCTTTAGATCTTGGCATGATGACACCACTCACCTCAATAGCAAAGGGAACAACAGACACTAGATATGAGAAAAATAAGACAGGTTCCACCTGCACTCCCTAAGCAGGTTCTAATCACTGGCACCCAATCTTGAACACGTGATTCTAATTTTATGGATTTGAAGGTGTGATAAATGTAGGGGTGTACTTACTTTTTCCATGTGACTGATCTGTTTTTTGTTCATTTAAATTTAAAAAAAATACTACAAAACATCAATTTTATGTGTCATTTGATAGTGTATCAACTTTATTAATAGGCACTGTTTCAAAGAGGATCAAATGTTGAAATATGTCAATAAAAACCAACATGGGGTATACTTATTTTTTCACATGACTGTATAAATTTGTAGTTATGCCAGTTATACAATTTGAAGCCTGTCAGTCAAGGTGTCTCATTATACATAAATTAAATAGATCAAACTCAGGAGCTTGAACAATTTTTCAGAACTATTTGAATTTTTTGGATTCTACATGTTTTTTTGTAAATGCTGCCAGTGATTTACGAATAAATTTGTTCATGTCCTGTTTGATAAATGAACACAGATGACAATAATATTTATAGTGTCCCCATTTTCCAATGGAGTGGCCACTTTTTATATGTTCTGTATAAATATTTTATATGTTCTTTCTACAGCCTTGTAGCACAAAGGCACACTGATGCTCAGCCATAGGACTGGTGGTGGGCTGTTGTGTAGGGCTGACCTATGCTCCTTACACACAGACATTGCATTGACAGGAGAACAATGGAGCCGGAGACAGACACAAAAGAACCTTTAACTCCCTCTGAACGACTGCCAGCCTCCCAAGCATCAGTCGGTACAGTGCCAGCATCACAGCTCTGCCACGCGACCTACTGCTCGATCCTCCCTGCTTCAGCAGAACACACAAGCTTTTCTATGTGCACTTTAGCTAAGTTAATGCATAAACATTACAAATGACTAGGAAGATTTTGATCATTAAGCACTGTGAAATCCTAAAGCTAATCCACTAATGTTTAAAAGCTCGTTCAAGCAGTCCCTTAGGGGGATTTGATGAGGGGAAATAGGAGAGCATCCAGAGTGATTTTGAATTGTGGTTCACCTGCCTCCTAAGTTCAGTTTGTTTATGTCTGTGACCATTTGGCACAATGCCAAATTGGAGTCTGTACGCTTCTCTTATGGTCTCTTATAGCTGTGGAGCCCGAAACTAAGAAGGCAACCTAAAAAACATCTTGGCTGAATGAAAAGTGTAAAGAAGTCTTCCACTTTTTTACTCTTTGACCAAACTGTTCCACCACCAAGTTTAGCTGAGCTTTGGTTCTATATTTTTTCTATAATTTGATGGAAGTGGTAATCAAAGCATGGCATAATATTCATAATAATATTGTAATGTTGTAATACAATATAAGGTAATTCAGTTTCACACTGCTTTATAAGGGAATGCTTTAAAATGCTTATTATCTGCTGCATGTATACATTTGGTTTTGGAAGTTACTGGATCTTGTCTTTTCCTGAAGGAATCAAAGGACAGTTTAATGTCATTTCGACAAAGATTACTGAAAACGTAACATCTGGCAATTGTATGTAGTTACATTACCAAGTTGTATTTAGTTAAATTAAGCCCTTAGGAGAGAAACTGACTGTTTCTTGTTGAGAACTCCACATAATAACATTTAAATTGAATGGTACTGTTCCTATGGTATGGTATTGTTATGGTATTGTTGGCACAGAAGAAAGAAGGGCTTCCCCATGTCCTAAATCACAGCTTAACTCTTGATTAATATAAATAAAAACATCAGATGTAATTGGTAAAAAGACCATACTTTTCACCATTTCTTTTTGTCCCCTTCAAAACCCATGTCAGCACCATCTGTACAGTGACAAAATCGTGGCAGTGTAACAGCTTAAGGGTTGTTTTAAAGCCAAACTCAAACAAACCAGGCCTGAAAATGGCCAAAGTTTACATAAATACAGCATTTAAAGCATTTACATTCTGTAAATGTGCAGCGAGGCAATCATCATGTCTGGGTAAACAGGGCTAGTGATGCCTTAAACCGCTGCACGTCTTGATGGGGCAGAGGGAGCTTGGCAGAGGTGCTGGTGGAGAAGAAAGAAAGCTTTATTCTGAGCATGACCCAGGGCTTCTCAGAAGAGGAAGGAAGTGAGGCTTTCATTCTCCAGGGGCCTGAGCCCAAAACAGTCTGCTCCAGCTAGACAGAGAGATTTCCAGCCATTAACTCTCTTCAGCTGGACTGTAAGCTGGTGGATTGCTATGTGATTTGGTCTGGTAGCACCAAACACCAAACATACAATGCACCATTGCAGTAGGGCCTGTGATAGATAAAGTAAATTGTCAGGGCTTTGTATGCTTAATTACAACAAATATCCTTTGATGGTGTTCTGTATTTACAGAGGATTTGTGTGTCTGGGTATGGTCTTTGTGTGAGAGAGTCAATGACAGGTTTTCATTCAATTATAAATAGACTACTACACTGTCAAAATGTAAACTGAACTCTGTTTTGTGGCTCTTTGTTTTTAGTGTGTGCAAAATGTGAATGCATTATAAGTGGTCTCTCTCTCTCTCTCTCTCTCTCTCTCTCTCTCTCTCTCTCTCTCTCTCTCTCTCTCTCTCTCTCTCTCTCTCTCTCTCTCTTTTTAAACTACACAAAGCGCAGGCCTCAATACAATACAACATATGAATTGTGGGAATATATTGCCCTTTGCTGTAACAATCAGATCCAGTTACTTACCAGGTTGTTCTATACTGTAGGTTTGAAAAGGGTCGCATCTACAGCTACATTGGCGAGGTGGTGGTATCAGTGAACCCTTACCGTGCCATGAACATCTACGGACGGGACACGGTGGAGCAGTACAAGGGCCGAGAGCTATACGAGCGCCCACCTCATCTCTTCGCCATAGCAGATGCCGCATATAAAGCCATGAAAAGACGAAACAAAGACACCTGTATTGTTATCTCAGGTTGGCTACACTTACAGTGTAATACAATAAAATAAAGCTATTGACATAGAGTTGGCAGTTTAACAAGCTATTACTCATATAAATATAGATTTATAATCCCTTACATGCCTGTCATCTTGATACTACTTTTTTTTTTTTAAGTGTTATATTTTTAGTCTACAGTTCCCTCTGAAACTATTGGAACGGCAAGGCCAATGAATTTTTTTTTGCGGTACACTGCAGACATTTGGGTTTGAGATCAAAAGATGAATATGAGAAGCAAGTTTACAATTTCAGCTTTTATTTCCTGGTATTTGTGTTCTATATATGTGTTCTATGTGTTAAACGACATAGAACACATAGAGCACGTTTTGTATCAGACCTCCCAATTTGTAGGTGAGCAAAAATATTGGAACACGTGACTGACAGGTGTTTCTTGTTACTCAGGTTTGTCCTGTAAGATTGGTTGTTTAAACAATAAATAGCTCTGAACATCTACTCTTGGTAGATGCCTTCAGTTGCATTTGTGATGACTGCATTTGTTGTTAAAAAAGAAAAGACAAAATGAAGATCAGAGAGCTGGGAGATCTATGGGAGTAAAGCAAGCCATTTTGAAGCTGGGAAAAGAAGGATTTAGAATGGCCAAGTCAATCACCAGACCTTAACCCAATTGAGCAGCATTTCACCTCCTGAAGAGAGAAACCTTCCCGAAACAAACAACAACTGAAAGAGGTTTTGGTAAAGGCCTGGAAAAGGCTTGATGCAGTTATTGCAAGCAAGGGATATGCAGCCAAATATTAAGTGTTATTTACTTTAATTTACTTCGAGACTTATCTGTTCCTATACTTTTGCTTGCCTAAAAATTGAGTGGTCTGATACAAAAGGTTCTATGTTTTATGTTGTTTAACACATCTACATGTACTGTAAATACCAGGAAGTAAAACTGAAATCCTAAACTCTCGTCGCATATCCATCTTTTGATCTCAAACCCAAATGTCTTTGGTGTATAGCACAAACAATTGAATTGGCCTTGCCGTTCCAATAGTTTCTGATGGGACTTTTTTCCTTGGAACCACAGTCCAGGCTTATATGATGGGATATGGAATGATTAGAACTGTGGTTAGAGCAGAATTACTCAGCGCTGGCGTAGTATTGTTTCCTCACCAACCACAGAAAGAAGTCCCACACAGTCCAACACAACACACAGAACGGATAGCAGATTATTGTACTCATCCACAAAGGGTTTTTTTGTGTGACTCAGAGTATTTGTGGTTATTCCACAGTACTGACTCAGAGTCTCATTTGTAGATATTTATTTTTTGTTGGGAAAAGTATTCTGAGGTGGGACACATGGCTCAGTGAATATGAAGGAGCAGTTTAAAAGAACAGATGATTTAAAACACTGATAAAACACTGATGATTCTGAGTGACCACAGATTATGACTGCACTGCAAAAATATTTGAGCCATTTAGTGACATCTAGTGGTCAGAGGAGATATAGGACTATTGTGGCTTACTATTTGGCATTATGAGTCATGACTTGAATATTCTGTGAATGCTGGGCACTTGCCTCTGATGCTTAAGTGAATTAGTGAGTACACATTCCACAGAACCTATTAATCGAAAGTATATTCTGTGGTTTTATTCTCACTTTGCAGGGGAGAGTGGTGCCGGAAAAACAGAAGCCAGTAAATACATAATGCAATATATTGCTGCTATTACAAATCCTAGCCAAAGAGCAGAGGTGGAGAGGTGAGTTAAAAAATATGCGTTTGCTCTTTGTGCCATGTCTCATGTCTATGATATAATAGCTGTTAATAAAAGCAACTAACTCTTCTCAGGTAGCACTTTACCATAAGGTTCATAATTAAACATATATTTAATACTTAATTAATGCTTTCATACTGATGAATTAATATATTCACTAATCATTAGCATGTCAGGAAATAATGACCATGACATGAACAGCCTCTGAATCACGTATGAATAGCCATTAAATTAATAATGGTAATAGTTAAGTATTAACATCTTGTTAACACATTCTTTTAATTAATATGATGCTTTGCAGTATTAATAAAGAACATTTATATTATTTTAGGCTTTAGGCTATTTAAGTAACTTGGGACAAATTCACAATTCAAAAGGGATGTCTGTAATGGACTGTAATGGAAGTGAAATATAGAACATAGTGAAAATATTCCTGGGCAGGAAAACGTGGCAAAATGCTGCACTAAGCACTAGTATTTCTCAACTGTATAATTTAAATCTGAGTTTGTGTACAGTACTGGAATGGCGGATTGGGCGCATGAATATTCTGACAGCTCTGCTGCTGTTATTATCTGGGACTATGACTGCAAATAAATGTCAATAAAACCACCTCTAATCTAGTTTATGTTTATGTTTATGGCCCACTCTGGTGATCTTATCATTAGCCTTGGTATCCAACGGTCAGAGTTTTGTAAAAACAGGCCAAAGTTTAGACTAGAACATGAGCATCGCTCTTACACTAATATTAAAGTCTGCTGACCCAGGATTCCACCCAGGCCTTAGTGGAAATTTCCTGGTGGATATTTCCTGTCAGTGTTTAAGGGTGCGGTTTGAACAGGTCATGGCAGTGATGTGCAGACTGTGGTTTGACCCATAAATATGTAGCATAGCACACTTTCCACCCTCAACAGCACTCACTGTACTCATTTCCACTGTGCACCATGATTCGGAACGGCACTTGACCATGATGGTGATATTTCAGGCCCATATGGTCATGGACACGTGTACCTGCCCATAGTGGCTGAGACTAGGATGTATTTCAGTAGCCAACAGTCAGATCTTTTAGCCCATACTGAAATAACTGCGGCCCAGTGAGTGGTTAACTGATCCACAAGGGACCCATAAAAGCTTCAGAAATGTTAACAGTGTGTGTTTTTGCAGAGTGAAAAACATGCTGCTGAAATCCAACTGTGTCCTGGAGGCTTTTGGAAATGCCAAGACCAACCGCAACGATAATTCTAGCCGCTTCGGAAAATACATGGATATCAACTTTGACTTTAAAGGAGACCCCATTGGTGGCCATATCAGTAATTACCTGCTAGAGAAGGTAGGAAAAGTTGCAAATGCTAAAGTAGAAAAGTCAAAGAAATGGCTTAGTGTTTTCTTACAATTTAATCAGCATTTGATCGCTGTAATTTGCCGTTATACACTCACTGGTCATTTTAATAGGAACACCTGTACACCTGCTCACTCATCAACTTATCCAATCATGTGGCAGGTCAAGAGCTTCAGTTAATGTTCACATCAAACAGCAGAATGGGGGAAAACAGGAGACAGGAGTGGACCACGTTGGGTTCCACTCTGTCAGCCAAGAGCTGGAATCTGAAGCTACAGTGGGCACAGCCTCACCATAACTGGACAGATGAAGTTTGGACTAGGAGATGACCAGGTGATGTTTTGCCAATTTTCATCTGTCCAGTACTGGTGAGTCTGTGCCCACTGTAGCCTCAGATTCTTGTTCTTGGTTGATAGAAGTCGTAGCTCATGTGCCTCAATGTGTGACGTGATGTGCATTCTGAGATGCTTTTCAGATCAGCAGAGTTATTAAGAGTGGTTATTTCAGTTACTGTAGCCTTCCTGTCAGCTCGAACCAGTCTCTCTCTCTCTCTCTCTCTCTCTCTCTCTCTCTCTCTCTCTCTCTCTCTCTCTCTCAACAAACCACCCACAGAACTGCTGCTCACTGGATATTTTTTGCACCATTCTGTGTAAACTCTAGAGACTGTTGTGCATGAAAATCCCAGATCAGCAGTTTCTGAAAAACTCAAACCAGCCGAGCGCAACAACCATGCCACAGTCAAAGTCACCGACATCACATTTTTCTCCATTCTGATGTTTGATGTAAACATTAATTGAAGCTCTTGACATGTATCTACATGATTGTATGCATTGCACTGCTGCAGCATGATTGGCGGATTGGATAATTACATGGATGAGCAGCTGTATAGATGTTTCTATATAAGTGGCTGAAGAGTGTATGTGCAAGTGTGTTTTCTGTTATTAAGCTGCATTTATGTTTGTTTATTTATTTTTTTTGTAAAGTACTGGGCAAAATTCGTTAATTTATTTGTTGCCCAGATAAATTGCTTCAACCATGTGTTCATTTATATAATTCTATATAACATTGGAATAAGTGCAATTGAACAGTAATGCAATGGAAGTTACATTTACATAGATTCATACATACATAGGTTTTAGGCTATTTAAGTAACTTGGGACAAATTCACAATTCAAAAGGGATGTCTGTAATGGAAGTGAAATATAGAACATAGTGAAAATATTCCTGGGCAGGAAAACGTGGCAAAATGCTGCACTAAGCACTAGTATTTCTCAACTGTATAATTTAAATCTGAGTTTGTGTACAGTACTGGAATGGCGGATTGGGCGCATGAATATTCTGACAGCTCTGCTGCTATTATTATCTGGGACTATGACTGCAAATAAATGTGTCAATAAAACCACCTCTAATCTAGTTTATGTTTATGTTTATGGCCCACTCTGGTTATCTTATCATTAGCCTTGGTATCCAACGGTCAGAGTTTTGTAAAAACAGGCCAAAGTTTAGAACACGAGCATCGCTCTTACACTAATATTAAAGTCTGCTGACCCAGGATTCCACCCAGGCCTTAGTGGAAATTTCCTGGTGGATATTTCCTGTCAGTGTTTAAGGGTGAGGTTTGAACAGGTCATGGCAATGATGTGCAGACTGTGGTTTGACCCATAAATATGTAGCATAGCACACTTTCCACCCTCAACAGCACTCACTGTACTCATTTCCACTGTGCACCACGATTCGGAACGGCACTTGACCATGATGGTGATAAGTGCAATTGAACAGTAATGCAATGGAAGTTACATTTTGCATTTTCCAAAAAAAGATGATCAGGCCAAGATGATCCCAAAATTTTCACATTTGATTTAATTAATTAGACACTGATTAACCAAACCATATGTGCTAGCAGTAAAATTTGACATACACATTGGTGTATTGGATGGTGATTTCAGCTACCTTTGTGCCTCGAGGAGAGGTTTGAATATAGCTAAGCTAACACCCTGACAGACATCTCATAATTTTGTATCAACAAGGAACAAGCAAGTGGATAGATTTGCAGTAGAACCCAAAACATTTTAAAGGTCATTTCCTTAGGACAAAAAGAAATCCAGTCAAATGATCGCTCTCGAAAGTTAATATCTCTTGAAGTTAAGACAAAAACAGCTTGTCATGTTACTGAGAAACTAGAAAGTGCCAAGTCTTTTGTCCTGTATTAGTTAGACTGGTTAGATTTGTTTCCCTTCCTGTTTTTTCTCCCCTGTTAAATAAAAAATTAATCTCTGGACTTTTTTTTTTTTTTTTTTTTAAATAACATGGCTTCACTTTTTGTTTTGCTGCCACTGTTACTGAAATTTTACATCACAATTTAATATGACCTATTGTGAAGATATCTTCAAGTATAGATATGTGTTTGCCATATCATCCACACCTGCCTTCAGTCTCAACTGTCTGGGACACCTGATCATAAAACTCACTCATGAACTACTTAAATGTGACGAAAAAAACCACGAAATCAGTGGATTTATTTTGTTTATCCTAATGATACATGGTAATATTTAAAATAACCAGCTTTTATTAAGATCAATTACTTTAAACATTATCTTGTCGGGTGACATACATTTGAACTATATTTCATGTCAGTCAAACCTTCTGCCTCTTCAGTCTAGAGTGATCTTCCAGCAAGAAGGAGAGAGAAGTTTTCATTCCTTCTACCAGGTGAGTCGGGAGCTGGGCAAAAAAAAATGTTAATAGGTTTGTTTTGTCTTTGTAGCCTGGGATGGGATGACTCACATTAGCCAGATGCTACCAAACCTATATTTATAATTCCAGAGTCATAGCCATGTACTGAAAAGAAACCATTACCCAATGTTATCCTACCGTAGGGAAATTACTGTTTTCTCATGTATGAAATGCTTGGAAACACTGTGTTTACAAGGTTGCACAAACCTTATGTACAATACTTAGTTATTAGACAGCATCCTGGACTTACATTAGTAGATAATGAGTTAAGGTTTGTTTTTATTTCCACTTTTTTTTTTTTTAAATAGTGGACCAAGTTGTGAAAGGTTCCAGGAAATGGATGAAATGAGTACAAACAGAAGCATACTTTGGCATCTTGGTGTTTAACCTCTGTGTTCTTTATTTTCCCCAGCTTGTGAAAGGAGCCCCAGAGACTCTGCTGCGATCCCTGCACATCCAGAAAGACCCTATAGCTTATAATTACATTAAAGTTGGAGGACATGTCAAGGTATTTCATTTCATTTTGCTGAATCAAATGCATATTTGCCTGTTTAATTAAGCGGGCTGTAAAATAATTGCGGTGTATCTTTAAAAAGCAAAGACAATGTATTGTTTGTCACATGATCAGTGGCATGGATTGTCCACTGTCCAGAATGTTTTTATGTGTAATATTTATTACACAATGGCTAAGCCTTTCATGGCTCTCCCCACACGAGTGTGTGAGCAGAATAATGGGGGGCGGCTCAGCTGTCTCCACATGAGCATTTAATGGGAGAGAACAAAAACAAATTTAAAGCAGCAAACAATCTGACATCATGGAACATACTGGGTTGTGTGGTTAACAGAGCCATGGCACACACCGAGGTGGTTTAAACATCGTGGGTCAGGCTCCAGTTTTTTTTTTAAATTTTATTTATTTTTTTTTTATAGGAACACTTTCGGGTCAAGCTTCCCCTTGTATCCAAAAGGGTTGTGGTTTCCAGGGTTACCTCCTGTTGAAAATAAGCCCCAGACTGCAGGAAACATTAGCCACCAGAGGATCAGAATGATTAGAAAGTCTAGAGTTGTTGTTCTCTGAGACTTGGGGAGATGGGGATATTAGTTACTGCATCAGCGATTCTCTGTCTTTAATTGTGGAGCTATAAATGTAATGTGAATGTAACAAATTAAGTCAGTGCCTTAGCACAAAAGCATGGCTGTAAGTAACACACGAGGAATACTGTTTGCCATTTTGAGAAAAGCCAAATGTTCAGTTACTCTGTATTAATAAAAACAGTGATATTTAATGTTAAATAAACATTAAATTGTGTTTGCGCGCACACACACACACACACACACACACACACACACACACACACACACACACACACACTCTGTCTAAAATTTCCAAGTTATTATATAGTTATTCCCCTAAAAGCATATTCAGTAACTACTGTTAATTATTCAGTAACTACAGTGAAACTAACAGGAAGCAAGTTTAGTTACATGAGTGAGGGATTATATATGCTGCATTCCCTTCTTCATTTCAAAATGAAAACAAGGAATCTGTTTTGATTTATATTTCTTTTTTAAAATCATGTAGTGATCCACATTAGTACATTAGGTACTAACAACAATATTTAATCTACTCTTCTTGCTACTACCCATTAAATGCTGATACACACCTGAGCCATTCGGGTTAACTTTAGCCCCAAAAGGAATCTTAAATGATTAAAAACAAGCAAAGGAAAAATTTGCATAAATATATATTTTTTTTTACATTTTGAAATGAAAAATGAAGAAGCATAACATATATGGACCACTGAGGAATGTTTGATCCATTTTACATGTTACTTTATATGTTATATTTATACAACATATACTTGTAGTATTGAGCCTTGATTCATATTTATTAATGATACTTGATTTATGTTTATTAAGCTATTGTAATATTTTTGTGTTATCATACTATAATTATAATAATTATTATAATATTGACTTTTGTCCCAGTCATGCTTTCCTTCATCCATTCTTTTCTGTCACCTCTGTAGTCCTCCATCAATGACAATGCGGATTTTAAAGCTGTAGCAGATGCCATGAGGGTGATCGGATTCACCACAGAAGAGATCCAGACTGTCTACAAGATCCTTGCTACCATTCTGCACCTGGTACCCATGTTATTTAAAAATTGTGACTAAATATTGGCCTTTGTTATCCTCATACCCAAATGTTCATAAATACGTTAATGTTGGTAAATGTGTCGCTTATTGCTGTACACTGTGTTTACTTTTTCTCAGGGCAACCTGAAGTTTGGCAGTGACGGTGATGTGACTCTGATTGAGAACTCGAAGGTAGTGGCCGTGCTTGGGGATTTACTATCCACTAAAGACGAAAATGTGGAGAAGGCACTGCTGTACCGCACTGTGTCGACTGGCCGTGATGTCATTGACAAGCAGCACACAGACAAAGAGGCCAGTTACGGCCGAGACGCTCTGGCCAAGGTACAGCAGAACCTGCTTTAACCATCTTGCTCATGGGAGCAGTCCATACCTATAGATGGATGGATGGATGGATGGATGGATGGATAGATAAATAAATGTACTTTACTGATCCATAAGGGGAAATTTGGGGTTTATCTGGGGGCCCAAATAAGCCATAGATGTTGACCACAACTGTGCTCATGCAGTGTTTCCGAATTTTTAGACGAAATGCAGTTTTATCTGTGTAATGTTCTGCTTGATTCCTCTCATGTTTATCATATTTTATCTATGATTTGCTGGAGCTGTACAATGTTGGCTTCATCCATCCATCCATCCATCCACAATTCAGCTGTCTATTTAAGACATGGAAATAAGTGATTTTAAAGTTTGTGACTTTTTATTTTATTGAAAATAGCCTTGAATTTGATAACTGAAGCACACATTAACAAATGCTTATTAACTTTTGTTGGTAAACATTTTGACCGGTGATGATCGGTGATGCATTTTCTCATTTGGAGTCCGTTATTTTAATCAAAGGCCAGTTAACACCTTTTCTCAAGCATTTTTAAACATGCATCAGATGCAGTAGATACACATCCATTTTAACCAGTGTTTAACTCTTAAAAGTCTGTAATGGTGCCAGTGCTATGTATGCACCTTACATACATAATAATATAGAAATTATTTGGTTTGTGTGTGTCATCTACGTATGTGTCTTGAAAAAAAGGATAGAAAACACTGCATATCTGTTTGAACTGTGTTTATTGACTGTTAAACCTAGATATCAACAATGGACAAACTAGGCATATACCTCTGAGGGTTAAATTCACTAGGGTTTTGTGAGATTTGTGTAAAATGAGAGCTCACATGCCCTGTTGCATTTGTACTATGCCCTCTATATTTAGGTCCATAAATATGCTTTGAAACCCCACACTTCGACTTTCTGTATGCTGTAAACTTTAAAATCATAATACTATAATGATGTCGTGATTGTGCAGCCAGTAAAGCTGCAAAGTGTTTATCAGAATAAACACATATGTGGTTTATTCACTGTATCATTGTCTTGTCATGGTTTTAAAATAAACTGCAGTGTAAATACTGCTGGCCCAGTGTCAGCCGTCCTAATCCGTCATGTTTCACTAGATACAAACTTTTATGGATTAGTTTTCCTTATAAAAACGTAAGCAGTATATGCTGTTGTAAATACTATCTTGCCAGTGGATGAGTTTGTTATCTGATTATGATTTGGGAATGGCTAAGTAAGCTAAGCGTGCTTGGTGGAACACTTGTTTTAATGGACACTCTGTGAAAATCAAACAATTTAATCAATGCAAATTTTGTAAACACTCCCACTGCCTGAAAGCTTAAAAATAAATACCCTCCTGATGATTAATTTCAGAAATGAAAGTACCTATTGAGCGCTTACAATAATTTTGGTGCATTCTTTTTTCCCCCACCAAATCCCACCTCCTGCACTACAGTTGACTTCATTTTCATACTAAAAATCCCAAAAGGGCTATGCGACCATTGATGAGCTGCTTTTGCTGCCCAATTATGCATTTGCACAGTACATGCTGGGTACTGTAGTCGAGAACATAGACGCAGCAATACAATACAGAATCATGAATTTTGTCAAAATGCAAAAGATACAATACTTCACCAGAGAAAAGTGAGAATAGTGTACCTAATAAATTGTTCTGTGAGTGTATATGTAATGTACATTATATTAAGCATAACGACTATAATTGACCAATCTAGTAATGACCTATTGTGTTATGTTCTGCCTAGGCCATTTATGAGCGTCTCTTCTGCTGGATTGTGGGAAGAATTAATGACATTATTGAAGTGAAGAACTATGACGCCAGAATCCATGGGAAGAACACAGTGATTGGTGTGCTGGACATCTATGGCTTTGAGATCTTTCAGAACAACAGGTGTGTCTCAAATCTAATCTCTGCACAAAGACAATTAATGCATCCCAAATCGCACACTTGCACACACAATGCACTATTCTGCGCCATTTTGTAGTATAAATAGTGTGATTAGTGTGTTCACACTGAAAACCCCCCCAAAAAACAAAGTGCACTTTAAGTTCCCGGATTATGCACTCATTCAACCAAAAAAACAAAGTGTGGAATGATGGACACTTCATGCACTCACCGGTCACAGCTTTCCTTACGTAGCGGATGGGGAGGGGCTATATCAGGCTCAGATGCTGGACAAAAAAACAATAACATGTTTACACTGCCAGCAGCCATAGCCACAACCACAACTTAATATGTTGATTTTAAATTGTGCAAGCAAAATTTGCCTGCGGAGACGATTACGCCTCCATCTGATGGTGACTGAGGTCATGTTGGGCCTAAAAGAAAACATTAACATAAACAGTAAAATGTACCAATTCTTGTTTATCTGTTTGGCTATTTCGCTAATGCTAGCGCCATCGCATTACGTGCGTGTGACGTAATTTGCCCTCGGCTGGGAAACAGCATATACTTCTGGTTAGTACAATACCGAAAGTGTGTCATTTGAGATGATACTACCCTTCTAAAATTCATACACTAGACGGCAGAGTGTATAGTGTATAGTATAAGTGTATAGTGTATAGTATAAGTGTATAGTGTATAGTATGTCATTTGGGACACAACTTTTCACTGATGTAACTGTTTCTGACATCTCCTATCTATCTATTTATTTATTTAATTTTCTTTTCCCCCCAGTTTTGAGCAGTTCTGTATAAATTACTGCAATGAAAAACTCCAGCAGCTGTTCATTCAGCTGGTGCTCAAGCAAGAGCAGGAAGAGTACCAGCGAGAGGGCATCCCATGGAAACATGTAGGACCATAACACAACTGTCACAAATCTCTGTGCATTATATCAGTTTGCTTAGATTGTATGATATATTTGTATAACTCATGTATTTTTGTATCTCTTTGTTATTTGGGCAGATCGATTACTTCAATAATCAGATCATCGTGGACCTAGTGGAGCAGCAGCATAAGGGGATCTTCGCCGTGCTGGACGAGGCATGTATGAATGTTGGGAAGGTGACTGATGAGATGTTCCTACAGGCGCTCAACGGCAAACTGGCCAAGCACGCCCATTACACCAGCCGCAAGGTATGTCCCAGGTCACTAACTGGTGTCTAGATTCAGCACATTTTAGTTTTAAATCAAGGAAATCTTGACAAAAACACTGCTATATGCAAAAGTTGCCTGTGATACAAGTTCACTTACATTATAACAGCTGTAAACAATCGTTCCCTCAATTTCTTTTTGTTTTGGTCTCTCTTGAAGTTAGTAAGACAAAAACAACACAGCTTGTCAAGTTACTGAGAAACTGGAAAGGGGAAAATCTAAATTTAACGTAACTGAATCACGCACAGTGGCTTGGTGGTTGGCACATTTGCCTCGTACCTCCAGGGTTGGGGGTTCGATTCCCGCCCTGCCCTGTGTGCGCAGAATTTGCACGTTCTCCCTGTGCTACAGGGGTTTCCTCCATGTACTCCGGTTTCATCCCCCAGGCCAAAGGCATGCGGTGTAGGCCGATTTCCAAATTGTCCGTAGTGTGTGAACAGGTGTGTGTGTGTGTGTGTGTGCGATTGTGCCCTGCGGTGAGTTGTGTATCAGTTCACACTCTTAGTACTCGATAACACGTTATAAATGCTCACTTGAATACCTGAACAACACCAAACCGCTGGAGACGTTGATTAAGTTCCAAACCCTGGTTAAGCATACCTTGCTTTTATTCTGTCCATGGCAGCATGTTACTCTGAATGGACAGAAGAGGGCATCAGTGATCATTGGAGGATCCCCCTGTATCTGGCTCTATATTGAGCTCTAGGTGATGTCACTGCCAACCAATGGGAGGTAGTGAGACTGCAGTCTTACAGCCTTGGCAAAGATGTTAAAGAGAAAGAGAGGTAGAGATGGAGATTTACTTAGTACTAAAAAGTAAAGCTAGGACATTGAAGAAATGAGTGTTTAGTTACGTCTCAGATTGACCAGTTCTGATGCCAGCTCTGGTTGCATGAGTTCCTCCGTGTTTGTTCTGTTGTCTGTCTGCGAGCTGATTCTGAACATGGACATGCTGGTATGCTAGTAAAATAAAAAATGTCCCCAGGTGTCTGTTTAGCAACTGGCCAAGACAGCTCATTAGTAATGCAGAGGATTACTGCCCACTGTAGAAGTGTCTACTGTAGCTACAACCAAGAGAGAGGAAGTGATTCATTTCTGCTGTTGATGTGTATGTGTGCGGGGGTGCTGGATGTATAGATTGCGTATTCCATATAAATGTACACATTCTTAAATCTCCTCTTCATTAAGGCCACGAGAGTGTATGTGCAAGAGTGAAGAGAATAGACCTGCTGATGAATGTACTCTGATACTGACATTAAAACCATATCACACTTTCTATTTTTTGTTTTCTCCGCGCTCCATTATTCACCTCCCTGACATTTTGTTTCCTTAAACTGTTCATGTTTTAACTCTGGCATAATTAAGGGACACTCATTAAAAGGCTGCAGTCAAATTCACAGAGGATTATTCTTTCCTTTTTTTCCCTTCTTGTTTTGCTCCTCACATTTTCTCTGCAGTCTGCCTCCTACAGGAAAATTACATACTTCACTGGTCCTAAATGTGCTAAGGCTTTGCACACTGGATGATTTGAGGCAGTTCTATCAAAGCACTTTTTTCCCCTATTAATTGGGTAATGTGTGAGCTCAAGGAGAGGAAAAGAGAGAAGAAAGAGAGCAAGGAAATGTACATCACAGAGGATTAGTCTCTGCCTTTGAGTGTGTGTATGTTTGAGTGAACTCGCACTGTTCTAACCTGCATTATCTATAGCCTGGAGCACTACTGGATTGCCTCCTCTCTGCTTTTAAAGCTTGTTTCCTTGCTAGTTGTCCTCCTTCCACAATAGCAAGTGAAGCCGCGTTTAATTGCCTTTTATGACTGTCGAGAGATATCATGGTGTTTTCATTAAAAATCATCTGGGAAAGCCCATTACCAGGAATTTCCTATTTAATGAGTTAATACAGATGTACTGACATGCACATTGCTCACAGCACAGATAATTACACGTGTAATGCTTTTGGGAATCCTAAAAAATGTTAAAAAGCCTTTCAAGCATTTCCCAAAGATAGATTTAAGAAACATGTCCTTAAATACCCCTTGTCATGTCAGCTTTTTATTTACTATTTAAAGCATATTTATCACTAACTACAGTGAGACTAATACAAAAGAGTAGTAGTTACAAGAATGAAAATATCTGGACTCTCTGACAGATCCTGGGAGTTTAAGAGGTTAAACACTACAAAAACTCCTACAGCTTAGATCGGTGTGGGCATTCCAGATCTCAGAAAGATTGTCCATGTCGTCTTCCTGGCAACCTTAGCAATTTGTCAACATAGGTGGAATTAATTAGCATAGAATCATATTGCAAGAGACACTGCCATGATGCACAAGTGGTACGGTTACCATGGTGACCACTCTCTTAAAAATAATTCATTGGATCTACTTAAAAAATTGAAGTAACAGCTTGCACAGATCTTTTTTTATTGTGCTACTTTCAGAATAATATAACTAGATTATATACTTACAAAATGATTTTCTTCATATTTAGACAGGTTATATTTAGGTTTAGGTTTAGGCTGAACTAAAATAATGTTAGCTAAAGGATTACGGAGGCCAACATTTTACCACTACACCGAAAAATGAGCAAGGAAACTGTTACAGTAGCTTAGATTGAATTGTTTTAACTGTTTACTCTTTTCGAATTTATTACCTTGTAAGTTAAATTTATATACAAGAGGAATACAATGCTAGTTAAATCAATGAATATGATTGTCTCCTTGATTCACTATGTACGTAGGAGGGTTTTTTTGGTGTCTTGCCCAAATATTTTAGTTGATTGAAGTCACAATTTGCCTGTGCTTGACTGGCTGCAAAATTGTGCATTCCAACAGCATAAAACATGCACTGAAGTAATGCGACTTAAATTTTATGCTGCATTTACTTGCTCATATTAAGCTTTATACCACAAAGTCAGTCTGTACAGGATATTGTGTGATTTTATTTTTTTGTGATTGTTGTGGCCAAAAACACTTGGTTTTGCGGTGGCTTTTTTCTAAATGTGCGATGCAACTTGTGGAGTTTTTTGTGCTTTTTTTTGCGGAAAACTACTTAAATTGGCAAAATTGCAATTGCAAGAAATTGATTTGCACAGTCTTTTGCAGTGATGTTTGCTGGTAAATGAGAGCTTTTAGCTGTACTCATGTTCATCGCATGTGAAACGAAGAGGGCTTTGGCTGAATACGCATTGTGATGACGTCACGTAGTGTCTTGGCCAAAATTTGTGGTAATTTTGAAAAATTGCAAATTGATTTACAATTGATTTTGTGTTAATTTCTGCGATCGCAAAATTGCTAAATCCTGGCGGGACTGAAGTGATCAAATTCTCGAATCAGGTGGTGTTGATTAAATTTCTATAACAGCACGGCTCTGATAGTAGTTCTGGGTGTAACATATAAATGATATGTTTATATTAATGGACTTGTTCTAATACATTATCTATAAACAGTTAAAAAGTGAAATATGTTCATTACTAAATGAAAAATTTTAACTGTTGGCTAATTGCTGTGATATAAGCAGAATAACACCCTACAGACTATGCTGTTATACAAAAATAATCCACTTTGGATCAGTTTTTTATAGAGAAGCGGTCTCACAATGGCCATGAGAAATGGCTAAAAACTGTGTATGCAGAATACTGGCTAGATTACATTTTGATCACGTTCCCTTAGGTACAGAGGTGTGCGGGGTAAAAGACTTGCAGACTTGAGCGGGTTGCTTACTCTGATTCATACCTGACCTCACCTGATTCCAATATAGTCACATCCACCTCAACTGCTCAGGAAAATATCTCTCAATTGCTTTTGCAGTTGATAGTACTTTCAGCATAGAAGCCATAGACAGTGGTAAGAGACTAATCATGAAACCAGGACTGTGTTTGCTAGTGAATTTGTACAATATGCTCTAAGCATGTGTACTGTATATAGTGTTGAAAACACTAGAAGACCAACAGTATTGGCAGATATGTCCTAGTTATGTAATCTGTCATGATAACCTGTTTTATAATCCATATGTAGTTACAATGCTCATGTTCTTTTTTCTTATAAAAACTTTCCCCATGTTCTCAGTGTCTCCACACTCTCACTGTGACCCTCCACACATCCCAGATGTGCGTTATTTTAATGCCTTGCTTCCCAGCCGTTCTTAATTACAGCTGGCACAGACGTTCACGCAAGGATTCTATGTTTGGGGAAGAGTGGGTGGGCTTCAGTCCTCCCTCTTGTTTGCTTGTTGTTCTGTTCTCTTCCTCCTTTCCCTGAGCACATGGCGGGTGAAAGGGCAAGCATGTGACAGGAGGCCGCCGTTGCAGATGGCTATATGGAGGCGAGAGCATGCTCATTAATTGATGAAGCTTTGATTAGACAGGGCAGGCCAGTGAAGCCCATTAGCAGATGATTTCTGAACCCTGCTCAGAGCCACCAGAGAGCCGTTTATTACACCAAGAGATCATGTTTTTACTATTTTTTTTTTTTTACTATTTACTATTTTTTGGGTGAAAATATATGCGTTTGATATGTGGGAGACACTGAAGTAAATGACTTGGGTGCAAGAGCAAGAGGATCACAGATTTAAAAAAAAAAAAAAAAAAAAAAAAAGTTTCTGAGGAATTAGACACATAGAATTTAATAATGGTCTTTTGTTAAGTTTTGGGGGAAAGATTTGCTGTCTATAAGAATACACTACTTCATTGA
Organism: Cranoglanis bouderius; assembly: GCA_023630585.1. Lineage (NCBI taxonomy): Eukaryota > Metazoa > Chordata > Actinopteri > Siluriformes > Cranoglanididae > Cranoglanis > Cranoglanis bouderius. Next base: position 3,815,777 of record CM042562.1, on the reverse strand, counting down.
TCACACAATCAATTAATCAATTTTGAGAGTCAATCTAGTTTCTTTTTTGATCACTAATACTTAGAGAGCTCTTCAAATTATGATGGCATCCTAATAGACATTTTTTATATCCAACAGGTTAACAATCTTTAACAGTTTTATTCTGGACTTCCTAATTTATGTATTTACATAGTATTGTGCTTAAAAAGAAAATCCTAAGGAGAATTTCAAGCACACATTTTTTCATGGACAGGGTATCGAGACATTGTCAAGGTTGGAGAAGTGTCCAGTATGCGGAGGCTTGAAGTAATATCCCTGTTACTTGCAGAAGACTTTAAGTCTTCTTAACAGTGACAGTTGCAGGAGCAGGTGCTGAGTTTGCAGATGAAGTTCTCTCTTTCTATCTGTTCCTGTCCTCACCAATGGTCATGAGTCGAGAGTAGTGACAGGAAGAATACGATTGCAAATCCAGGTTTCTCCACAGGGTTTGCTCCATTTTATGGTGAGGTGCTTGACAGGAGCAAGCTGAGGTGCTTTGGGCACCTTACAAGGATACCTCCTGGTCAGCTTTTGGTAGAACTGTACCAGGCACCTTCCATATTACGGAGACCCTGGGAAAGACCCAAGACCTGCTGGAGAGATTATATCTCACAGTTGGCTTGGAAACGTCTGGGGATCCCCCAGTAAGAGCTGGAATCTGTGGCTGAGGATAGAGAAGGCTGGACTGACCTTCTCAGTCTGTTACTAATGCAACGCCTGCCAGGAAAAGCAGAAGGAAAATCTATGAATGAGTGAATTTCAAGCATAATTGTTCTAAACGGCTTTGACGTTTTGACCTGGGTCAGATATGCTGGTTGAAATCACTGTCCTTTACATTTCACACTTGGACATTACAGTTGTTTTCTGCTAATAGTGTCTGTTCATATGTTAGATGTGTGTTGATTTGTAGAAGTGTAAAAACGATCAATGTCACTTTGCTTTGCCATCCTAAAATAATGCAAGCTCATTATGCATGATGTACAGTGGGTATAGAAAAAAATCACCTCCATTTAAAATAATCAGATTTTGTTGCTTTTCAGCCTGAAATGAAGACAGACAGTTTTTGTTTTATCTAGCAGCTGTCTTTACTCAGTGCAACTTATAACATCCAAGTGAAAGATATAACACCAACATGTCAGAAAAAAATAGAAAAATTACAAAACAGAATCACTGAGTTGGAAAAAGGATCACCCCCCTCCTAAAAATGACTTGTAAACTCAATCAGGTGTAGCTAATCACCTTCTCAATGGCACACAAAGCCATTTGACTTTCAACTGTGATCAGCTGTGGTCATTTTGATTAGCTCAGCATGAAAAGAACTTTCCTGGAGCATTTTGTAGTGCAACTGAAGCAGACAATCAACTCTAGGCGGCAAGGCACTGTCAAAAGATCTCCGGGATAAAGTTGTGGACAGGCACAAGTCAGGAGATGGATACAAAAAAATGTCGAAGGCTTTATCAATGCCTAGAAGCACAGTGAAGTCTATTATTAAGAAGTGGAAGGTATTTGGTACAACACATACCCTCCCTGGATCAGGACGTCGCTCCAAACTGGATGAAAGAGCCAGGAGGAAACTGGTCAGAGAGGCTACCAAGAGGCCTACAGCAACTCTGAAGCAGTTGCAGGAATTTATAACAAACATTGTGTGCATGTGACAACAATATCACAAATTCTCCACAAATGTGGCTTCTATGGGAGGGTTGCAAGAAAAAAGCCACTCCTCAAGAAAGGCCACATGCAGTCACGACCGAACTTTGCCAAAACACACCTTGAAGATTCAGGTCAGATGAGACTAAAATTTAATTATTGGCCTCAACACCAAACGATATGTCTGGCAGAAATCCAATACAGCTCAACATCCACATAACACCATTCCTACAGTAAAGCATGGAGGTGGTAATATCCTGTTATGGGGGTGTTTCTCTGCAGCAGGGACTGGAGCACTTGTCAGGATAGAAGGAAAATGGATGGGGCAAAATACCGTCAAATTCTTGAGGAAAATCTGCCAGGAAGTTGTCCATGGGAAGAAGGTTTACATGACCCAAAGCACACAGCAAAACTGACCACACAGTGGTTGAAGGAGAAAAAGGTGAATGTCCTTGCATGGCCTAGTCAGAGCCCAGATTTAAACCCCATTGAAAATCTGCGGAATGACTTGAAGACTGCAGTCCACAAACAGTCACCATCAAATTTAACTGAACTTGAGTAGTTCTGCAAAGAAGAGTGGGCAAAGTTAGATGTGCAAAGTTAGTAGAGACATATCCCAACAGAATAAAGGCTGTAATTAAAGCAAAAGGTGGTTCAACAAAATGGGGGGTGATCCTTTTTCCAACTCAGTGATTCTGTTTTTTAATTTTTATTTTTTTTCTGACATGTTGGTGTTATATCTTTCACTTGGATGTTATAAGTTGCACTGAGTAAATACAGCTGCTAGATAAAACAAAAACTGTCTGTCTTCATTTCAGGCTGAAAAGCAACAAAATGTGATTATTTTAAATGGGGGTGATTTTTTTCTATACCCACTGTATTAATAGTGCTACATTCTTTGGGAGGTTGATGAATAAATATTTATTTAATAATAAATATTTATTTTGTTTATGTACATGGGTATTTTTTCTTTATGCGTCAGGGAGTGTTTCCTTGCCACTGTTGCCTCTGGCTTGCTTTTTAGAGATAAATTTAAAATCTACAGCTTTATATGTGGATTTCTGTAAAGCTGCTTTTTGACAGTTTTCATTGTTAAAAGCACTATACAAATAAAATTTAATTGAATTAATATTCAGATACAGTTTTTGTATCTGAAATCTGCAGAGAAGCAAGTAGGTCTAATTCAGATTTGAGCTTTCACGACTAAATCTAATATATTAAATCTAATAATGTGCTCTTCAGACTGCTTTGACCTCTGCTTTCAAATACAGAGGTTCAGATTAAATTGAAGTTTGTGTTGAATGTGAGGTTGTGTTGAATGGTCCTACCCTAACTAGAGGGGCAGACCTGACAGTGGTTAGAGTGAGTTTATTCTGGTGCCATCGTAATGATCATGCTGTTGAAAGAAGCACAGGTGGTGGGCAGAATGGCACACTGTTGGGGGTGGCAATAGAGCTGGAGGGGGTGGGGGTGGGGGTGGAGCTGGAGCCTGGATGATCCATCAAGACCTGACCTTAAAGCTGTGCTCACTTTTTCGCACCTCAGGAAAACCTGTCTGCTGTGCCTCACACAGCTCATGTACTTCATATTTACATCATACACACACACACACACTAAGACTAATCTAAATGAAAACAACCAGAGCACTGCATAAATGCTATGTCTTCAGAAACTTTTTCCTGCTTATTAATATAGACATTTACTTAGCAACTAATCTGCTCTCATCTCTCACTTCTGCTACATGTCACATCTGCTTTCTTTTGGCATCATCAAAAAAACCCAAACCCCCCCCCCAGGTGTGTTAGAGACTTGAGGATGCTCTCTATATATAGATGAGGTGCGAAGACTTTCTGCTTCTCAATTCCCTCACTTTTTCCCCCTTTCCGCAGTGTGTGACTTATCTCCGTCTGACGCCCTCCTTTCCGGTTGACTAGATAATCAAATGTGCATTGTGCATCTGCATATTCTGTTATTGTGCTGATGAACCTTGATGTTCTTTGTTTATAGATGTGTGTGCATGTGTGCGCGTCTGCATCTCAGAGTGTGACTGATTGAGATGGATGTGGCGAGGAAGGGAACTCAGCAGGTTGCTCAGAAGGCTCTGTCTGATCCATCTGAAGCCTGGCCTGTGCTGGCCAGCCATGAAGTTGTCTGAGCTGTGCAGGCAGATGGGATGGGAGGGCAAAGAATGGAAATGTGATCTGCTTCTGGCATTCAGGCACAAAATTAATCCTCAAGGCTTCACTCATTCAATGAAAAGGCACCTCTCTTTTGGTGTCCTTCCCATCAGTGTTTAAATTGGTCTTTACCCAGCTCCTGATTGTCCCACTTTCTGTGAAGTGCTCTGTGAAGTGGCCTCTCCGCTCCTGATAGGAGCTCACTCTGCTATCTCAGCAGTAAGCTTACTGTCTGCTGCAATTGAAGCAAACACACACCAGAAATATGCCCATAAAGCCTTGCAGCAGCACCTAGACAATAGCAATGATCATGCCAGCACTGCAATAAAGAGCCCGAGCCAGGCAGAAATATATACACAATATATAATATATACACAAACCTATGACACAGTGTGCATCATCCTACTTTGCTACCACTTTGGTGTATTAGATGACGGATGGTGTTGCTGTTGCATAAGGCACACTGCTTGTCATAAATATAATAATATCAAAAAGATTTCGGGCAATTTAGATATAGTGCAATTTTGTGGTTGGCGAAGAACAGTGATATTTTCCACATACCACTCTACTCTACTTTAGTAATGGATGGTATTCTGGTCTAAATAAGACACTGGTAGAAAAACCAAATGGCAAACAGTGACAATTCAAAAATAGTAAGTTTTAAAATCATACTCATGAGGAAACTAATTCACATATTGCTGTGGCATTGCCAAAAGTGGTGTTTGGACTTTCAGCACTGAGAGTCATGTGAATGACTGAGTAGTTTGGTCCCACCTGCCGAGCCATTCCTCCCTGATGTTATCCTTGAGGGGGTAAAAACCATGAGGTACCCCATCAGTGTACGTAATGTTCAGTGTACGTAATGTTAAATGCAGTGAGAACCTCTCAGTGGCACAGCAGCTTATTTAATACCTTATTTTATTTAACGTTTTATATTATACAGTGGACTACTAAGCTATCTAGCTAATTGGCTAGTTAGGCTAGCTAGTTAAGAAAGTCTTGCATGTTTCATCAATGAACAAGACCCATACTTTCACAGAAAGAGGCCAACAAAGTTTGCTTGCTTCTGTTTCAATCAAAACTAATCAAAACTCTTGGGGGAAAAAAAGAGTGTTTAAAAGTTTTTCCCTTTTCAGCCAGCATACAGTACATTGAGATGCAGTGAGCCAATCAGATTGCAACCTTCAAGATTCTGAAGCTTGTGGCCAGAAAAGTGTCCAGAAGTTATCAGATGCTAGCTGATAGGTTCTTGGTGAAGTGTCTGATGCTGAGACTAATGTATAGTTTACCTACTCCAATGGCCTTGTTGCAGCGCTGGCTAGTTTATTTAATGGCAAACTAATGTGAGGAAGAAGTGCGCCCCCTTATGTTAGCTCTATCAAATTCACATAAACATTTTAACAGGATGTTTGCAACATGAGATATTGCACTGCCACTGTACTGGTTTATGACGGAGCACATCTTGATTGTTACGTTTTAAGATTTGTTCTGTGTTTTTAATAGCAGTTTTTACTGAATGATACTATTTTTCTTATGCAAATTTAAGACAAAAGCAACATTTCTGTATCCATCTACATAAATATGTATACCACTGATACACACCATCTAAAATGCTCAAAGTATCAGTATAATATGGTCTAAAACCATGTTTGTTTTTTTTGTTTTAGTGTGTTTTCTTTGACCCATGTTTGCCTGCATATTGAAATAATGTCTTCTCAGCACTGTTGTATCATGCCAGATAATGCAGACTTCAGTCATATTTTATAAGCATAAATTTATACCAAATTCATTCTAATTTTCTCTGTTCCTATGCCAATCTCTGTGCCTTTCTTCCATTTGCGCTCTGTGAGGATTATTAGGCCAGTGTTTCTGTGCCCTCAACTACTGCCGTAATGTCATGCTATGTTATACTATATATGTCTGAGTGGGAGGCTACTGCTGTTTGGCAAAAAGTTTTTTGGTTTTTTTTAAAGCATAGAAATGATTGTGATCACCAATGAAAAGCCGGATTCATCCTTTTTTTTTTTTTTTTAAATCTGTGTCTCTTTACAGCTCTCCCCCACTGACAAGAGCCTAGAGTTTGACCGGGACTTTCGCATTCGCCACTATGCTGGTGATGTGGTGTAAGTACACATGCAGAAAGCTTATGTACAGTACTTGAAAGTGTTTCATACTCCTGTGTTCACCATAGTTACAGATGCTGGAATTAGTCAATAGAGTGCTGTTGCCAACCAAGTACTGCTATAAATATACTGAAGAAAAGACTTGCTGTGGGATGGAAGATGTTAATTAAGTAATGTATGTTGGAAACATTATACAGACAGGTCACAAATGAAAGGAAAATCAATATGCACAGGCATAGATTCTACAAGTCATTATAGTTCATCCAAAACATATTACCTCAATTGGTGTTTTGATGTTGGTGATGGAGAATGCTGTCGAACACATCAGGCTAAAATCTCCCATAGGTGTTCAACTGGGTTGAGATCTAGTGATTGTGAAGACCATAGCATATGATTTACAGCATTTTCATACTCACCAAGCCATTCGGTGAGCCCTTCTGCCCTGTGGATGAGGGCATCGTCACTTCAACTTAAGAGGGCCTGTTAATTAGCTGATTAATTGGATTAGAAGCAGGGAAAACACTAATATGTGTAACACTGTGGGCAAACCAGGACCAGGCTTGGAAACCTGTGCTCTAAGGGGACAAGTGGACCAAAACCATGCCAACAAAATGCCCCAGAGCCACCAGTTTTATTTTCTTTAATTTGGCAACTGTCTGTATTTTCTTTCTACAATTCCAGGTCTGAAGAACCTGAACTGTAAGCTGTCTGCATTAATAATTTGAGTTTTTCCATACCTAGCCGAGGTAGCACTGTATGTGTGTTAGAAATGGTGCTAAAAATACCTCTGTTAGTGAAAGTGAACGAGAAATAGAGCACTCTGTGAGTCAGCGGCAAGATGCTGTTTTCCTCTCAGGAGCCTGACAACACTTAATGTAGTGCATACAGTAGAAGTCTGAGATTGAGTGGCAAATCAATCGGCCACCCACCTCCTGTCATTATCTCGACTTAGGGTTCACATATTTCCGTGATGTTTGAAGTCTTTCCATAAAACAAGGAAGTTTTAAAGCACACCTTCTCTATATATGTTTAGAGAATTTGTTAACTGATGCCTCACTGTGTTTTAAATCTTCCGTATCAGCTACTCCGTGGTGGGCTTCATCGACAAGAACAAGGACACCCTTTTTCAGGACTTCAAGAGGCTCTTGTACAACAGGTCAGTATCCTCCCCAGCATGCTTGCTTATTCATGCCCAAAATCACTGCTTTGCTTTCATTTAACCGTTATGACTTGTGCTGCAGCTCGAACCCTGTTCTGAAGGCCATGTGGCCCGAGGGTAAGTTGAGCATCACCGAAGTCACCAAGCGTCCCCTCACAGCAGCCACGCTCTTCAAGAACTCAATGATCTCACTGGTGGAGAACTTGGCCTCTAAGGTCAGAATGTAGACAATGTTTGTACCTGCTTGCTTGTTAAGGAAGTGAACACATGAACACTAATGTTTTTCACCCCCCGATGATGTGTACAGGAACCGTACTATGTGCGCTGCATCAAACCCAATGACGTGAAGTCCCCACTGCTGTTTGAGTATGAACGCTGTAAGCACCAGGTAGAGTACTTGGGCCTGCTGGAGAATGTCCGTGTGCGCCGTGCTGGCTTTGCGAACCGTCAAACGTACCCTCGCTTCTTACAGAGGTAAGCATCCTCTGCGCACCCAGTCAATTTATTTATGACTAAACGCAAAGCATGGTGAAGAGATGATAATTTGGGATGCCTTTTGTGATGCATTGAGTCCAACTTGTATTAGGAAATTCTACAGCAAGTTAGTGAATGTCTGATTTTACACTCAAAAGAAATTTGAATTGGTTGGTCAGTGCAATATGAAAATCACAGCAGTGTGGCTTAAGACTCAAACAGAAGCAATTCCATTTTTTTTTTTTTTTTAACAGTCTAATGACCTCAAGCGCGGCAACCCAAATTACACACAAATTAAGTAGATGAGGTTCTCACTGTAAATCCTTATAAGACTCATACCAGAGCTCTAAAGAGCTGATCAGATTCAGTTTGACACTCTTGCTGCATAATGACTCTCTGTTAGTAACTCTAATTGAGAGAGATGTTTTACTGTCACGCCCCAAAACGTTTCTGTGTATCCAGACTAAAAGAAGGCCATGAACGCGTATGGAATATAATCTCTTATTTAGATAGTGAGGCATGACCTAATGGCATTGTGGGAATTATTTCAAAGAAACCTATCCCGCATTATTTTCACACATGCAGTGCATTCCGATTGTGTCCTCATTTTATTCTAATATGAATTACTGGTATGTTGTTTTTCTCATCAGTCTACAAAAATACAGATACAGATCTCACAATATTTTGTAAATAGAGTACATTAACAATAAATAAATTAATAAATTTAATAAGCTGAGTAAATTTCATTCATCCATCCATCCATTTTCCATACCACTTATCCTACACCGAGTCACGGGGAGCCTGGAGCCTATTCCAAGGAACTCGGGACACAAGGCGGGGGACACCATGGATGGGGTGCCAACCCATCGCAGGACACACACTTTCACGCACCCATTCACACACTATGGACAATTTAGTGATGCCAATCAGCCTACAATGCATGTATTTGGACTGGGGGTGAAAACTGGAATATCCAGAGGAAACCCCTGAGGCACGGGGAGGGCGGAGGTGGGATTTGAACCCTCAACCTTGGAAGTGCGAGGCAAACGCGCTAACCACTAAGCCACCATGCCCCCAGTAAATTTCATTTACACAAGTATTCAGTCCGATTACTCATTCTTCATTCTTCCTCTCTTCATTGTGGAATCACCCTTGACAATGGATTGGCACAGCTGGATTTGAGAATTCTCATCCATTCCTCTCTCCAGAATGTCTCAATCTCTTTAAGGTTGTTTGGGAAATGTCACTGTTACACTATTGTCTGGCCTCTCCCAAAACGTTCAGTCAGATTCAGGTCAAGGCTCTGGCTGGTCCGCTCAAGAACAACATTCACAGACTTGTCCTAAAGTCACTCATGTGTTGTGCTGACTGTGTGTTTTGGATCATTGTCATGTTTGAATGGTGATCCTTCACCACAAACTGAGGTCCTGAGTGCCATTACATTCATAAAAATGGCTAAAGTTGAAAATAGAATATAGCCCTAGAGCTTATATCTGCTTTGGTCCCAACAACACAAAACAAAAAAACACCATGACAATTGCATATATACCTTGTCATGGTAACAGAAAATCAAAGCTCATCTGACAACAATAAATTGATCAGTTCACTTTTTCACTGCTTTCCACTGTCCTATCAGGTATAAGATGATCTCTGAGTTCACATGGCCGAACCATGACCTGCCCTCCGATCAGGAGGCAGTGAAACGTCTGCTGCAAGGGTGCGGCTTTGAGCATGATGTGGCCTATGGCAAGACCAAGGTGTTCATCCGTACACCACGTACCATCTTCAGCCTGGAGGAGCAAAGAGCCCACATGGTGCAGAGGATCGTCCTGTTTCTGCAGAAGGTGAGAACATAACCTGATCAAGGTTGTTGAATTTGTTGAAAAAGTTCAATCCATGCTGCTGCTTGCATAAGCATAGTTAAAAGGAAAAGGAACAGAGATCTAAGCAGAAATGTAAACAGACGACTGAAACAAATAATAATAAGCTTCCTTGTATGACAATACTGCACATCACTGTCTCTCTAAAATATTTTTAAAATTGTATAATTATTAAAAATTACAAACTTCACCTTTAATGCTGTTTTAGCCAGCTGATATGCCTGTAACCAACCAACTTTCTTCAGCTGGTTTCCATTTTATATGATTTTATCTGAGACGGTTTATGAAATCATGACACCTGCTATGGTATCCCTGGTTATATCCCTACATGACTGTGCACTATGGCTCATATGGCTGTCCCTAATCCTGTAGCAGCAGACATCAAAGTGTGGAATCAGCACTCTGCCAGTATCTGAGATTGATTGTATGACCTTTGTATTGACATAGCCATGCACTGGTTCACAAACATAGATACTGGCTTGACACTGCTGTGTACCTTATCCCCTGAGATAAAGTCCCATCTTCAGAGTCGATGCTACTTTATTAAAACACGCTGTTCACCCCAGGCAATAGCTGTCTCACCAGAGTGTAATATCAGTGCCTGAGCTGAGTGACGGGCACCTAGGTGCTAAATACACACAATCACACACAACACGCATTGCACTCTTCATGTGGATCTGTCTGCATGCTTCTTGCTTTGTCTCGTTGTGTCTGTTGTCAGTGTTAGATCATCTGGCCTTTTATCAGCACCTAGCAGACTGAAATGCTTTATGTCAAGAGTACCAGTGTTGAGAGATTTGGCAGAATCTGTGCCACGACTCGCATCCCCCCCCCCCCCCCCCCCAAAACAAGCTCACTGACAAAAATATAGAGACTCTCAGAATGGCTGCCATTTTTGTAGAAATAGATTTTTCTCTTCTGATTAAGGATGAGCCCCCAGGATGTGTATATCTCTAATCTGTTCTCAGGCCTACAACCAAGCAAAAGAGCTCTGAGCTAAAAGAGACGTGATTTGCATACACGTCCGCCTCGCTCTGACCTTCAGTCCGTCTCAATTCGCTGCTCCTTCACTGCTTATTTCACGCTGCCATTCTAAACCTTCCTGAGCTGTTCCTCTTCTGTTCTGCTTCTAATGCTCAAAGACTCACAAAGCTAACACCCATCACATATGACTTTGAAAAAACAAAAAAACAACAACAAAAAAAAACAAACATGTAAAGCAAAATGGATTAGCAGCTACTAAATACAAACATTCTCTGCATTATTCATGAACCTTTTTCTCCTTCAGATGATTTTTTAATATGTTTACGCCTGGTATGGAATGTCAGCATGTAGTTTTCTATGAAGATGAATAAAGCTTTGCCCGTTTATGCCAGTCTTTTAATTAACTTCTGTGTTACAATGGTTGTTACAATGTTAAAGGTTTATTAATTAAAACATTATGAAAATGCTGTTTACTGTAAATGGGCATATTACAATGTTACTCGTAAAAGCTCTAAGCAGCTTTGATTGATGTGACTGGCTCCTCTTGAGCTGTTTCCTGTTGTTCATTTGAATTCCTGTGATGGATTTTTTCTGACATCGTGAATATCCAAATTTTAACCCAGCAAGCCTCTTCAAATATCTGACAGTCACCTGGGATTTACTTTTCCTAATCCTTTCCGTTTTGACTTGTCATATAAATCTGTAGACTTTTATTCAAAGAAGCATTCCTGCGTAAAACTACCATTTCATAAATTTCCATGTTGGATAGTATTCTGTAGTGCACTATTGCCTCTCGCAACCTCTGCTTAAAGGCTATCCAGCTCCAGAAGTCCTTATTGCTCGAGTAAAGACTCATTTTTGAGTTCATGATTTTGTATTGTTGTCATGCTTGTGTTCATTTTTGTTCCAGCAGTACAATTCTCAGCGTGCATTATGCAAATATGTCCTCATTTTGGGAACAGTTCTATACACTGTTAGTATGAAGGGTTTATCCACGGGTCTTTTGGATACTTAAGGGTTCTTAGTGTTCTATTTAGAATCCTCTCTGATAGGAAAACACTCCATAATTATATTATTGTTCAATATAGATCCAAGTGTACCACTAATAATACTGATATAGCTCAGTTATCCCTGCAGAAAAAGCAATTAAAAAAATAGAAACCATCAGAGAACTTCTAATGGTTTCCACTACAAATACCATTTTCAAACCATCAGCTAACCATTAAAACCATTACCATTATTATTATGACCATGGTATCCTCTAGACATAACGTGCCACCAATAGAAGGCAACGAATTACCAGTAGAGACCCACAGGTAGCATTACAGTTTCCATTAAAACCAATACAATTCCCAGTATAACCATTAAAACCATTACAAATTCTATGAGGGTTTCTATTGTTTTTTTGTTTTTCAGCAGGGATAACCTGGACTAATGTTCATGAAGCTATTTTCTTGGACAAAAACAACAATTTCGTACCTGGTATGTAAATATAAAGCGGTACATGCTAATGGTGGCTTGCAGCTATAGGAACAGATGTTAATAGCTCAGAATAAAAGGACAATGAGAGAGGTCATCAATAGAGATTACCAAATAAGACAAACTGTGACTTTTAGCTACATACCACACAGTAAGAGTTATCCTCAGTTGCAGAGTTAAACTGAAGTAAGTTAGCTAGCACATGTTACTGTTTATAGTGTTTGCTAAGTATACAGGTTAGCTTGCTATCCATGCAGCTAGTGGGAATGTAACGATACACAAAATTCAAATTCGATATAATGCAGTGTTATTTTCAATTGATTAAAATATTCAACACTGTAAAAGTACAAGAATTGAAACTTAATAATGATAGTGTTGGTATGATCCAGTTTAGACTCAGCAGCATATAACAAAACAAAAGCTGTGCATTAGAATGTAATAAAAGCAAAACATTGCTAATTAAGCCAAACTCAAAGACGCTGTCTGAAGTGCAGGGCTTTTATTTATTCATTTATTTATTTTACATTCTGCTGTTTGTTAGTTGTACTGTAAAGTGTAGCATTAGATGCGTTTTGGAATCCTGTGTGGTCTCCACTACCGAGAAGCATTCTATATTTGCAACTTTGAACGCACCATGAGTGTGTTGCTTTATGTATTCGTCTGGTCCCAGCGACTGACTCTTTCAGTTCCTCCTTGCTGCTGATTATCTCCAGAGCTAATACACTAATAATCATAGTATGCTAAAATAATAGCTCGTGAAAAACAGCATAACCCCAGTAGATTCTCCTGATTTGAGATAAAGAGGAAGCTCCTCTTTTCAGAGGAGGTAGTGTGGGCTTGATTAAGTTTAATAATAATAGGAGCAGTATTTTATGATGATTTGCCTACTTTATTATGCAGTCTGTTGAATGTGTCGTTCGATATGCAGATGTATCGTATTTAGAGCCTTGTATCAAACTATACAATACACCATACTGTTACACCCCTAAAAGCCAGGTTAATGAAGCAACATCATTGATTCTTAAATGCGTCCTGCTGCAAGCATGAATTGTTTACTTTAGTTATGTGGGTAAGTTGAACTTAGGCAGACAACAAATGATTCTTTTTTTTTTTTATTTTTAATTTTTTTATATATATATACCTTTAAGCACGTTTGCTGTGTTGGACTCTAATTTCAAAGTCTAGGCCAGGACTATGAGAGAAATAGCAAAAGGCACTGACCCCAATCAATGTGCCAAATAGACCATTCAATAAGCTCTTCTCAAAGTCTGCTGCATAACTCACTGAGAGATGAAAATGGTTTTTATTTATTATTTTGAATGGAATATGTTGAAGCTATTGGTACGTAGCTCAGTGTCAGTAGTTAATCGACGTCTCGTGACTTGGCAGAATTTTGTTTGATCTGTAGTTCTATGTGAAATATCTTTTCTATAGCAGCAAACATTGACTTTCATAGTGCTTAGGATGTTGAATGTCGTGTCGGTCATAAGACACGATGAACAAAATGAAGAATTCTTAGTAAAATGTGTTCGGTGGTAATGATTTAACGTTTGGCAAATATAAAAGTCCACTGATTTGAATTAGGCATATGAGTAATTACTAATTATGTGTCAGAAGGGAGAGAGCAGTGTTTAGTGGATGTGGAGGCAGTGACAGTTGCGTCAGTGGCCATGCTGTTGCAGTAATGACAGCCCCACTACACACACACGCGCACACACACACACACAAACAAACCCACTCCAGCAGTCTGTTAGAGGTCACGTAAAAAAAAAAAAAAAAAAACACAGTGGTCTCCTTCACAGTTGCATGCAGCTCAGCCCTGCATTATTGATTTATGAAAAGCAGTTCTCTCTCTCTCTCTCTCTTCTACTCATCCCTCACTCTTCCAGAGTCTCCGGTGATTAGCGGTTAGGATCTGTTGTGCCTGTGCTGAACCATGTCACACTGTCAGAGTGTGATGCTATCAGGCCAGTGTCCTTGCATCAAGTGTGTTGTGGAGAACCGCAGATATTCCCCAGGAGGTTTTTGCACATATAGGAATTGTGTGCTTGAATTTGACTCCTGATTGTTGGGGGTGGTTTTGCTGCACTGCGTGCCTGTCCGGCTGATTAATGATAAGCCAGCACGCATTTTCTCAGTCATCTGTAACTGTCTGGTGACACCTGAAGGCAAAAGGCATGTATCGGAATAGCATGTATATTAGGAATTGCAGTTCTGTCATGATTCAAGAAAGAAGAATTTGCAGTGATTGTTTGCAAATATATTATTTTGTGAAGTGGTATTGATTCCTGTGAATGCAACCCAGTGTGTGACAACAGGCTAGCTGGCTATTATCATGTCTCTTCAGCCAATGAGTCAATTAAAAAGCAAATCAGAGCTAGTTAACATAGCAATCTGTCACATTTTATTGCAGTGAGACTTCCGCAGCCGGGCTGTAAATTTGGAGCATAAAAGCAGAGGGAGGCGATGCAGCAACGTGTCCAAGTAGTTAACACACCAATCCGACTGGCTTATAGGAGGGGAGGGGGAACCAGGGGCTGCTCCTGGCCTAATTTACCTTCATTCCCCTGGGTAAGGCCCGTCTGGCTGCACTCCTTTTTAAATGTCTCCTGCATCGTCAACATAGACTCAGTGCTCACACAATGAGTATCCGGCTAGAAACTTTCAATTTAAAGTGACAGGAGGCATCTTGGTGTACTGGTTCAAAACAGGAAATATTATGACAGGAGTGTCAGGATCAGATGTGATGTATCGCATGACTGTGTCGCCGCTTTGGATTGTACTGTGTGGAGCAGTGACTCACACCGATATCCGATGGGGGAGAGACACACATACAAAGGGGCATAGAGAGAAAGGTTGCAGTTTTCTCTGCAATCTCCATCAGCCTATTTAATCTTATTATGGATCTTGTAGAAGGCTCATAAAAATGGGAGTTACAATAGCGCTCACTGTAACTAACCCACAGCGAGAATAGAATAATAATAATTTTTAATAAGCAATCTAACTGCTAAGAAAACCTACAATGCTGTTTAAAACAGAAGTGAGTCACCGATGAGTCAGTGTTAACAGCAGGATCGGATTGTTCAACCGTTTCTTGTTATCTCCAATTTTATTTATTTATTTATTTATTTATTTTTTGGTCAATAGCAAATCTATGAACATATCCGGCTGTCAGTGCAGAATGTAAATGTAGTAGGCTATGTTGTTCTGCATAGGCTGAAGTGGCTAGCTGTTTCTTTGACCTGCATCATGACTCACAGACCACACTTTCAGCACATGTCGATTGGCTGCATGTTAATAATTAGACTAATTACTCTTGCTTTCCCAGCATGCAGCAGTTTGGAGTGACTGTTTTTCCCCAGAAAATGGTTCCACCTATTGGAAATCAAAACATGATTCCACCAGCCAATTTTGACCTTTTGTTCCAAACCAAAACTTAACAATAAAATTAGGCTATTACTGCAATACTTATAGGTCTATACAACAAAAAAAATGCAAATTCTTTGAAATAAGACAAAAAAATGACACAGGTTTTAGATTTTTAGCCCACCCATTTTGACCCATATTGGGAGGATATGCAAAACTCTGCACAGTTTCCGTTGTTTGTGTAGATTATGTCTCTTTGCACTACTGTGTAAAATGTTTCTCTTTCATAGGATGTAGAGTCAATGTTTTAATTATAATTGTAAATTCTGATTGTCTGAGACGTCTGAGTCTACCATTTTGGAAGGTAAAATTTACCTTTATTCCAGTAATCATCACTAATACCTGGCCATACTTCGGTATATTGGTAAAGCATTATTCTTTATATACACTGCCAATCAAAAGTTTTAGAACACCCCCATTTTTCCAGTTTTTATTGAAATTTAAGCAGTTCATGTCCAGTGAATAACCTGAAATGGTACAATGGTAAGTGGTAAACTGCCAGAGGTTAAAAAAAAAAAAAGTTTAGGTTACCAAAAACTGAAAAATAATGTATGTTTCAGAGGTATACAAAAAGGTCTTTTTCAGGGAACAAGTAATGGGTTAACAACTTACAGCTGTTCTGGAGCAATGGAATAAATTGGCAGACCCAAAGCCACAATAGAATCAGAAGACAAGTTTCTGAGAGTCAACAGCTTGCGTGATAGGCAGCTTATAGGACAACAGTTTCTAGCACAGCTTAACACTGGTCGAAGTAAACAAGTCTCAGTTTCAACTGTGAAGAGAAGACTTCGATCTGCAGGTTTGACAGGTCGAGTGGCAGTAAGAAACCCATTGTTAAGATTGCAAAATAAGAAAAAGGCTTACCTGGGCCATGAAGCACCGCCAGTGGACTACTGAAGACTGGAAGAAGGTCTTATGGACCACTGAATCAAAATTTGAAATCTTCGGTTCATTATGCAGGGTTTTCGTACGCCGTCGAGTAGGCGAAAGGATGGTTCCTCGGTTTGTGACACCAACTGACAAACATGGAGGAGGAAGCGTGATGGTCTGGGGTTCTTTTGCTTGATCCAGAGTCGGCGACTTGCACAGAGTGAGTGGCACCCTGAACCAAAACTGCTACCACAGCATTTTGCAGCGCCATGCAATACCCTCTGGTATATGCCTAGTTGGTTAGGGGTTCATCCTACAGCAAGATAATGAAACATAAACATACCTCCAGGCTATGTCAGAACTACCTTAGAAGAAAAGAACAAGACGGTAGGCTTCAAATCATGGAATGGCCAGCACAGTTTCCACACTTAAATCCCATAGAGCTGGTTTGGGATGAACTGGACAGAAGGATGAAAGCAAAGCAACCTACAAGTGCAACACATTTGTGGGAACTTCTGCAGCAGTGTTGGGAAGAACTTTCCCATTGTAGAAAGAATGGGAATGTTCCATTGTAAAAAGAATGCCACGAATGTGTTCGGCTGTTATATCTGCAAAAGGTGGATACTTTGATGAGTCAAAAATTTTGATTAAATTTTGTTAAACAAAACGATTCCATGATTTCTTTTTTATCTCCAATTGTTTATTTGTTCTATGCTTTAATTTCAGAGTACATTGAGACATTAAACTGTGTAAATTTCAATAAAATCTGGATAAATGGAGCTGTTCTAAAACTTTTGACCGGTAGTGTATGTATGTAGCACTCTTTCCACATATTGAGTCTAAAATCTTAAAGCTTTACATTTAAAACACTGCAATATTGTAATGTTGATGGCACAGTTCACAATTACACTGAACAAAATCATTCATGGATCAACGTATTTAAATTAAGAGCAGAATTTCCATTTAAAATCCACTAATGTTCTGTAGTAAATATGTAAGTTCAAAAAATGATGACATGTTTTGTTAAACTCTTTTAAATAGAAACACGTTATAGATATTTAATAGATTAAGCATGAATCAGACTACACAAGTACATTTTTTTGTAGTGATAGTCCATAAATCAGACTAAACAAGTACATTTAGAAAAACACCCATAGGACACTTTTGTAATGGTTTCTTGAATACTCTTCCAGTGCAGTGCTCGGCATGAGTTTTAGTGCTTTAGGAAATCAGCAAAATGATCGCATTAGTGGTGTGGTGTGAGGTCCAGCTAATGCCTTTAAAAACAAAATCTAGCAAACACTATTGTCATTGGATAATTTTGGGCACTCGTTTCTTTGATTCCATTTATTACTTAATTATTATTTGTATTAAAATGCTTTTGAAAATGAGTTTTGGCCTTAAACAACAATATGAGCAAGAACTACATAACCACTTAAATCCAGTCATGGTCACATTACAAACAAGAATAAATGCTTTTAGCTGCTTGAATCAATGTTTGATGTCTTGCATCATTAAAAATGGGAAGAAAAGGAAATCTAGTCCCGGTCCAGGACATTTCTGGAGCAGATTTTTATGCAAAGTTTATTAATGACTATCCAGTCATGCATGTTCTGATATGAATATTTCTGCAGTGTAATAAATGAGTAAAAGTACCCATATGTCTCTATTTATACAAACATTAATTCAAGCACACATTAGCTGCCCTGAGTGAGTGAGTCGTTGTGAACAGAAGGGAGCATGTGGCACTAGCGTTACCGAGAGCTGAGCAGCTTAAACAGCTCCCTGGAGATCCATTACCCTGTATTGTTAATGCTTAAGTCAAGGACTACAGCACTTTGGCCATCACAGATCACCATTTGTTTTTTCAATCTGCATATATATGTGTTATTTTATATTCGCCACCATCATTATCTCTGTAATGATTTGAATTAGTGACCGTTATAATAATAATCTGAAATTGTGTGTTTTCTGTTTCTTTCCGTCATTTCCTCTCATTTTCCTAAAGGTATGGCGCGGCACCATTGCTAGGATGCGTTACCGTCGCATGCGGGCTGCACTCATCATCCTGCGTGCGTACCAGCGTTACAAGGTCAAGTCCTATATCCGAGAGGTGCACCGGCGCTTCCAAAACGTACGCAGCATGAAGGATCACGGCAAGCACGTGAAGTGGCCCACACCTCCCAAAGTACTGCGCAGGTTTGAGGAAGCGCTAAGAAACATCTACAACAGGTCAGAGCCATAGTAAACACCAAAACTCATTATCTCTCGTCCTCTATTTCTCACTGTCTCACACTCACGTAGATGCACACGCTTCAGGAGCTGAATGGGAATCCGTGCTCTGTTGTAACGTAGGAGTCGATTATGACTAGCTCATGGTTAAGTCCTACTCTAGAGCAGTGATAATTAACAGCATGTTTACATCTGTGACGCATGTTTTCTTTGTAGAGATCTGGCGTGGTAATAATTTGACTCCTACAGTGTGGCATGTGATGTCCTATGTTAGCCTCCACACTCACCCAGTCATTAGCTTTCAAGGAAACTGACCTCAGGCTTGTTTCTCTTACATTTCTGTGTGTAGATACATGGATACATACATGGGTACATAGATCTGAATTCCCCGCCCACACTCATATCTGTATCTACACCCACACTACTCTATACCTTTCTTATGGGTGTGAATCTACCTCTTCCAAATATATGATACAAAAGCATTTCAGTGATTTGCGTATATGAAAGATTTTGCTCATCCTGGTCCATAAAGGGTGTGTTGGTAAGTTAAAGTGACTGTGCTTTTGTGGTATTTGGTTTCCTAAGCACATAACCCACCTGATTTAATGTGTGACTGGATCTAAAGGCTTTATATAATATATATTATAAGCCTTTATAACGTTGAAATGGGGGGAAAAGGCATGTTTTGACAAGACTTTCAGCAAGTAGTTTTTATTTAAAACATTGTAAAAGCAGCCAAAAAGCACTCAGCATGTGTGTGTATGCCAAGAGGGTGCAAAGCTGTCATCTGGCTTTTAGTTTTGATTGAACACTTTTTGATCACAGCATAATTCCATATGGGTTATTTTATTCCTAATGTTTTCACTATTATTATACAGTGTGAAAAAAGTACAGGAGTAAAAGTAATAAAGTAAAAATGTGGAAAATAGTAAAAGCCCATGAATAACACATAGGGTGATGATTTAAGATATGATGATGCTGTATTCTTTTCATTTTTATGCATTATGCTTTTGGGTTGTCAATCTCTGTGTTGTTGTGATATCTCAAGCACAAGTGGTTAAATGTTATTGGATTTATATGGAATTATCTTTGTAATGAGCAGATGAACTGATTAGATTTTGTAATTGGTACAAACAGGGTCAAGGTAACCGCAATTTTGCAGGATTTTGGATTTGTTTGTAGACGAGGCATCCCCGTCAACACTGTTTGGCATCGAGTTCGACTTTTTTTTTTCCCAAACTGTTTATCCAACTGATAATCATAATTATCCACACCCCTACAGTTAACCCTTGGTGAAGCTTCGCTTCTATAACAGCACTGAGCCTCTTCCTGTAATGTCTGACAAGGTTAAGTGATCTTGGGCCACAACTCTGCTTATTTTCTGTTGAAAGCCTTTTAGTTTTCCCTGTAATTTTGTGTGGAATTGACGTGTGAGCAACATTATATTTGGTCAAAGGCAACAACAGAGTTTGTGAAAGTTTCAGTATAAATGGCTGAGCTTGTTTTGACTATGAACGATCTGTTTCCTTTTATTTTACATATTCTTTAGGGGGTGTCAGTAATATTGCTGCTTGTTTTTGAGAGAAGATACTATTATGTAAAATATATTTTAAAAAAGTTTTCATGAGAATTATTTCTCTTAGGTGAAAGAAAGTTCTTCAGCAGGTTCGTGGAAAACAGTCAGGACACTAATAATTCTGGATCATTTTTTTTCTTTTCTTTTCTTTGTGTGTGTGTGTGTGTGTGTGTTTGTGTGTGTGTATGTGGTGAAGGTGGTGGGCCTGGACCCTAATTAAAAACCTGTCTCCAGAAGAGATGTTACAGGTCAGGGCTAAAGTGGCCACACTGGAGTGCCTGAAGGGTCAAAGGGCAGATCTCGGCCTGCAGAGAGCCTGGGAGGGCAATTACCTGGTCAGTGTTAGATTTATATGCAGTTGACAAAGCAATTTAAAAACTAAGAACAACACTTAAATTGAATAGCGAATGAATTTTATTTCCACTGTTCTATCCTGTGTGTGTTGATGCTCAGAAGCGGGACAGCCCTGAGTCAGCATCTTCCTTCACCTTGGTGTCCAGTGACCTGCAGAGGAAAGATAAGTTCATGAGAGTTCTCTTCTCCTGCAACGTTCGCAAGGTACAACACACCTTTTACGTCATGTACTTATATTTGTACTCGATGTCTTTCCTCCGTTCTGATATATTTTTCAATTAATGTTAATTCTGCTTCTGTAGATCAACCGCTTCAATAAGGCAGAGAATCGGGCACTGCTAATCACTGATCGTCATCTCTACAAGATGGACCCACTGAAACAGTACAAGCCCATGAAGAGCATCCCACTGTACAATGTACATATCTACTACCAACCTCTTTTATTTTATTGCAAACACTGCTCATTTCACCTTCTGGGTTTGAACTGGAAAATTGCATTGGTCAAAATCCAGATATCTGTATGTATACCCAAAAACACACACTTCACATGTAATTAATCCCTTTCTCAGATGATTTTATACACATACTGATGCTTAGCATACACAAATGATACAGTTCAACACATTAGTAATCCAATATGATTCGTTTTAGTACCAATACAATTTATTTCAGGCCCAATCCGACGTGATCCAGTTGAGTTAAATGTAAGTTTTCCACCACCAGAGAGTCTTCTGGACATAGGACTTTGTGCTTTCTGGTTTCTCAGTAACTTGAAAAGCTGCATTTGTTTTTGTCTTATTATCTTCAAGAGAGAGAGAGAAAAAAAGGCTGTTTATAGCTGCTTTAAAGTCCTCATGAAATAAAAAAAAAAAAAAGTTTTGTGGCTTTTAGCTTTTATGTTAGGCTTAAGGTTATCTATAAGCTAGTGAGCTCCAAATCAATGACAAAATTCACATTTAGAAGATATATGCATTCAAAATTTACAGTCCCTCTCTACCACCAATATGGATCAACAATTTTGATGACATCATTCTGCACTTCAGCGTCTCATCAGATTTTCTGTCCAATCAAATAGTGTCCCACCCCCAACATTATAAAAATCCATGGTACTAGCTGTCAAGTATGGCTTAGCCGTGGCTGTGAGGTAAGCTAAACGCTATTGGCTATTTTAAAAGGGGTGGAGCCACTCGATATGGTCCGCCCTGACTTCCAGTATCAGTAGAAATTACATCAACACATCAAATAATGTTGCGCGTTTCAAGGCACTTCACAGGGACTTTAACATAAGTTATAACAGGAACTAACAGTTTCCTGGGCATTCCATAACATTAAACGTAATGTTAAACTGATCAGATTATAACCAACTGTATCAGTTTTTAACCTTTTTCCTTATTAATTAGATCCAGATCTTGTGGCTGTATTTGTAGACTGGTGATTTCTATTTTTTTTTTTTTTTTTTTTTTTTTTTTTTTTCAGATTTGGTCGTCTTTTTCTTTGCACCCCTACCTGCAGTACACCTGTTTTTGTCTCATTTTGCAAGGAAGAACATTTTTGATAAAAGGTTTTTTTTTATACAATGCATTACAAGTTTAGCATAACATTTACTCAGCTTTGTGCATTATTAAATTGTCCGTCATGCTTCAAGCCGCGCTCAGGTTGAGCCCTTCACCTGTCTTGCGGATTAGCTGTCACTAAACAGGCTTAAACCTGGAAGCTTGACCTCCACACAGCAGCGTTTTTTCCCCCACTTCAAATCAAAAGACGCAATCGTTCAGCCCCAGACAGTGTGGATTTCTGAGTTATAGCCAGTGAGAAATTGGGATAGCTATTACCTGCAGCTCTAATCCATCTGTAGTGTGTGGCGTGGCTGTCTCAGAGCTGCAGTGGGCTCGAGGCCATATTTCTAGCAGAGCTCTATAATACTGGGCTACACTGACAGTGAAGGAGGGGGGTTGGCTCCTGTTCTCAGCACAAAGTATGTCTACAGGCTGTGTTTTCAACCTTCTGTCCTGTAGAAAAGCCTTAGAAATATATCCATCAGACCTGGACCCATATCTAAGTGCATAATTGCAGAAGCATTTTTACATTAAATGCATTTAATAAAGAATCAGTAAGTAATCAGGAGAGTGATATTCGAGTTCATTGTATTATAATGGAGAAATTAATCACTGTATTTAGCAGGATGATATGTACATATGGCTGCTGTTTAATATTTGAAGATTAGCCAGCGGAGATTATCTCTTAATGGTTCCTGAAAAGGGAAAAGCTTCTGCCACAACTAGCCCTTTTCTGACCCCATATTTATTTATTGCTCCACTGAGGAACAGGGCTCTGTGCAGTGATACCATTACGGTACCAGGATGATATATGGTGATTTGTGATGCCAAAGGATTCTGCGTACCAGAGTTCGCATTATATTATAAAATGGAAAAAGCAGATTAAAACAAAGATTAAAATAATCTTGACTGTAGTCACTGTAGACCATCCATTGCCCCTCACCCTCCAACATTCCACCCTGTTCCTCGCCATCCATTTTCCTCTCTGCTGTTGTCATGCCAACATCCCAGGAGATGGGGTTGTCATGACGACCGAGTGGGAAGAGAAATCAGCTGACGTCTGGTAGCGTTCAGGCATGTTCCCTGTTAGTGCACAGATTTGCCTCCTCTGTGTTTTCCTTCTGCTCTTTCTTAGATTTGTCTCTTTGTCTTTTCTCTCCCCTTTTGTTTGCCTTATTAGTTTATTATAGCTTCTGCTAAGCTCTCGATTATTTTTACTCCCTACTTTACTGGTTGCTTAATTCGGAAAGATCATAAACATCAACTGAGGCTGATAACTGTATTTATAAATCGAGGTAATTTTTTAGAAATAATACTGATCCTGGAAAAAGATTATGGTTAAACAAGAGGAGGCGAGCTGAAAATGAGTAGATAGATTTAGGATCTTAGGATAATACATCTCTCTCTCTCTCTCGCTCTCTCTCTTCTCCCTCTCTCATACACACTCTCATGTCTCTGTGTCTCTCTCTTTATCTTCCTCATAAACACAGTGGAAGAGAGAGAAGGAGTCAATTGTTATGTAACACATTTTCTCAAGAATGGACGAGGGAGGGAGAGTGAGGTTGCTGATCCCTACTACCATTACTGCAATGGTTATTACTGGCAGTACAGGACAAGAATAGTCCAGGCTGCTCAGCAGTCCTTTCCACTCCTCACTTCCCCATAGCATTCGCCATCCAGTATATATACTACATCCAATCTTGACTAAATCCTTTAATGTTGAATCCAGCGTGGCCACAACAGCTGTCTTCTTTCCACATACAGCACATGAACATCTTTTTCTTTTTTTTTTTTTTTTTTGGAATAACAAACCATGTATATCGACTGCTCTGTTCAATATCATCTAACGGTATCGTCTCGGTTGAAAGAGAGGATAAATGGTGTTTAGTGTGTGCTGTGATGTTCCTGCTTGCTTAGTCATAGTGATTTTGATCCATTGCGATGTCCATTAGGCTGTTATCCAACCTGGGCTTATTTTCTGCTCCCCAGGCCGCTTATATTCAAGAGACACAGTCAGAGAAAGAATAACGTGAACTATGCTAAACACTTCACCTGAACCAAACACCAGCCTAGTTTTATCTCACACCGCCCGTCATCTCAACATTTATATTTGAGTGTCATGTGGTACCATTTCTGCACTTTCAGGTTTTATGATGCAGGGTTGTGTATGGCAAGACTGCACTGTTTGTTATAGTTACTGAATAATTTATGTTAGTTACTGTGTAATAATGTGATAAATAACTGGGTAAAAATTTCAGATTTTAAGGCATAAATGGAGCTCTCTAACTATGGCATCTGTAGCTCATGAACTATTACCCTGAGCAAGAATTTTGACACATTGACATGTACTGAGACATGAAAGGAAACCCGTTCTCAAAGCTCGATTATAATGAAACTCTAAAAGCAGTTGTTGAATATCAGTAAATTATGTGAAACCAAAAGTTTTTGCAGAACATTTTCATGAATATTTCAGTCTTATGATATAAATCCAGTGTTGGAAAGTGAATGAATACAATAAAAATAAATAAGATAAGGCAATTCTCTCATGTCCGTCTGATCTTTTATTTAAATGTACATGCAAACAGTGTAAAGTGCAGAATATTTCTGATATATCTGCATATTTTAATATTTAATTACTGGCCACTGTAAATGAGTTTTTAATAAGCAGGGTTTCTGTTCTTTTCTCAGTACAGGTTAATGATGTCAGAATTGTTGTCTGTGGTAATCACCCATAAGTTACATATGTGGTGGATTAACATTAGGTTGAAAAATCCCTGGACTGTCCTTTTGTTCTCAGGTCATGTGTTTGTCCCTGATGAGTGTGACTCCAGAACGCTGGGCCTGCACTTCCACATTTAGGGAAAACAACAGCAGAGCTCATTAGACTGTGCTCTATTTTCACCCTCCCTCTCCCCCTGCTCTTGTTCTCCCAGGTGACGGGCGTGAGTGTGTCCCCAGGGAAGGACCAGCTGGTGGTCTTCCACACCAAGGACAACAGGGACCTGATCGTGTGCCTGCAGGGCATGGTGCCAGTGGGCGAGAGCCGCATCGGCGAGCTGGTTGGCATCCTCCTCAGCCATTTCAAAAGGTACCAGCTTTGGCAAAGCCAGTGCACACTGGCACACATATCAGCCTGTCAGCCTCTTCACACAGCCATGACCTCCTCACACCCATATTCTCAGTGTTATGCAGCACATTGTAGGGAATCATGATACATGTGGCTCACAGAGACACAGTAGAAATACTACTAATGGCACAGTGTTTATTGAGACAGTGATTATAGTAGAGTTCAGCTGAGGCAGTGTGAGGGGGAGTGTGACATATTAATTGTTTTTTTTCGGCAAGCTAGACAATCAGGGATGTAACAGCATATGAATACACTATTCAGAAGGAACATTTTTTAGACAGCTTGCCAGAAATCTGGTTGAGATTAGAGGTGTGCATCAGACTGGGATCATGGGAACGCAAGAAAAGTAACACTTTCATGTAAGTGAGAAATCCAATATGAAACTTGCTGGACAAAGAAAGAGCACATAAATTAATGTGAACATGATTTGCTGCATGATGCATTTACAAGGTTCATTCATTCATCCATGATTTCTGCCTGCTCACGGTCGCAGTGGTTTAAATTAGGCTACTAGATTGTTTATATTTTGGAAAATAGGACCAGTGATATTTGCGTAAGCAGGATTAAAAACCAATATCGTTCCCAGCTGCTGTTGAGAACAAATATGAACTTGAGTGACATTGAGGAACTGTCAGAGCCAAAATTCACACATCATGCTGATAGACTACCTCTGTGTTGTGTGGTATGGTTCATATTCAATTAAAAAAATCATTCTGGTTAGGCCACTCTTTAAACTTTGGGTTTAAATCTGAATACAGATATGATTATTTTGAGCATTAAATATAGATTGTGTTACACCCCTAGTGGGCATGTTTTTATATGTTGGTTTGTTCCAAATGTCCCCACAAGAATAGGAATATCTGACAGTTTTGAACTTGTGGGAACATTTGTCTGGTCCCCACAAGGATAACTGCTTTTCTACAAAAACTGCAGCTTTTATTTAAAAAACTAAAAGAGCCCAAACATTTCATTTTGGTTACTGAGCTTAAGGTAAGGTTTAGGTTTAGTTTTATCTGTAGGCATAGCATTAATCAGTTATATCAGTGGAAGGATAGTAAGATAAATGTGCATGTGTGTGGTGGGGGGTGATATCAGCTCACAGGATACTTTAGGACAGAGAGATGTGTATGAGGATAAAAAGCTGCATAAATGCACTCATGCACAAACAAACAGATGCTTAACTTGGGGGAAAAAAACACTAGTGTCCTTAATGCTTTTTGTCCTAAGTGTACATAGTGTTTAAAAACCCCAGTATCTGATCAGCAGTGGTCCTATGGTGATAGCTTTTCATTATACACTGGGGTTTTATATGCCTGTGTTTTTTATATGCTCCAATAATTTTTTGAAAATGTAGTCCATTAAAAATATTTTATACAGAGTGTCCCAAAAGTCTCCATACATAAGGGACTATGTTTGCCAGCACCATGTCGGTTGTGTATTCGTCAGTGGATGTTGGTGGACGTCCACTTCTCGGTTGGTCCGCAACACTTCCAGTCTTTTTGAATTAGTTAATGAGTTTGGTAACAGTGTCATGTGTGATGTGCTTTGCCATGTTTCCTGTTAAAGTCCATTGCAACCCTGCGACAGCTTCCCGATCCAGCCGTGAGAATGACTTCAATATGATCTTCTTTTGTCAAAGGCATTCTTAAAGGCTATCTGAAAAAAAATATATATAGTATAAACTAAGTATGAAAAAGTTTGGAAGACATTTTGCTATAAAGTGTTAATTTCCCATTTTGGGACACCCTGTATAATAACTTGCAGCGGAAACTGATCCAAACATTTCTAAAGCTATTGCTCATGCTGTGATATCATTATATACATCATTAATGTATTCATAAAAAATGTAATAAAATCAAGATATAGTGGCATATCCAATTATAAACTGTCTTTATAGCGGCTTATAGGATTGCGCTTCTTGGTTTACTTTTTCCTTCTTTCTGACAGCTGCTCCCAGTAAAGACTTGTTGGTGATAAAAACAAATGGACTAAATGTGATTGCAGGGGGTGTCAAAAACGCTGGTGTGAATTTAGGCACTAGTTAGAATGGAAGTGCATCTTTTCTGTGAGATTTGCTTAAGTTAAAATGCTTCAGAAATGCTTTTTGTGAGCTCTCAGACCTGGTTTGATGGACCTGTTTTTTTTTCTCTATCATTTTTGTCCACATCACTTTTTAAAGCATAGGTAATGTACCTACAGTGCCCTCCACTAATATTGGCACCCTTGGTAAATATGAGCAAAGAAGGCTGTGAAAAATTGTCTTTATTGTTTAACCTTTTGATCTTTTGTTCAAAAAATTCACAAAAATATTCTGCTCTCATGGATATCAAACAAAACATAGGTTTATCCAAAAAGAATATATATTTGTTAAATATTGGTGTGCAACAATTATTGGCACCCTTTTAGTCAATACTTTGTGCTACCTCCCTTTGCCAAGATAACAGCTCTGAGTCTTCTCCTATAATGCCTGATGAGGTTGGAGAATACATGGCAAGGGATCTGAGACCATTCCTCCATACAGAATCTCTCCAGATCCTTCAAATTTCAAGGTCCACGCTCGTGGACTCTCCTCTTCAGTTCACCCCACAGGTTTTCTATGGGTTTCAAGTCAGGGGACTGGGATGGCCAGTGCAGGACCTTGATTTTGTGGTCAGTAAACCAATTTTGTGTTGATTTTGATGTATGTTTTGGATCATTGTCCTGCTGGAAGATCCAACCACGGCCCATTTTAAGCTTTCTGGCAGAGGCAGTCAGGTTTTCATTTAATATCCGTTGATATTTGATAGAGTCCATGATGCCATGTATCCTAACAAAATGTCCAGGTCCTCTGGACACACGTCCAATTCCAGGTTGATTCATAACATTTCCAGTTGGCTGGAACTCCTTAATTATTGCCCTGGTGGTGGAAATGGGCATTTTCAATGCTTTTGCTATTTTCTTATAGCCACTTCCCATTTTGTGAAGCTCAACAACCTTTTGCTGCACAGTAGTTCTGACTCTACTTCAGCTGACATGGTTATATTAATGCACTTGTTTTAATACATTATCATTTCTATAGTAACAATTCATTCACTGGAACTTGTGTGGCAGATGATCCACATAATGCCTAATAATCAACACATCAAAAACAAACAAAAAAAAGCTTTCTGTAAACCGATGCTTATTTAATATTTATTGTCTTGTGGATATTCCACAGCATTAAATGTAACTTTAATCAGTTAAAAAGTTCATTAATTAATTTTTTTTAAAAATCAATTATTAGCAAATTGCAGCAGTATATAGGAATAAAACACTTCCACTTTGCATTGGGCTATATCACATCACCTTGACATGGATTATTTTCCTTTAACATCATGTCCCATCCCATGTTTTGAACTTGAGCCTTACACAGTCTTAAACACAGGTTGAATGGCTCCAGTGTGGAAAACACCTTCATTACACCTCTGTGCTAATGACCAGCGGTAAGATGCCCTCTCTGTGGTGGTGTCTATCTGAGTAATGATGATACATGTGCTGAGCAAAAGACTCTGCTCAGAGACTACACGCTGCTCCCTGTAGATACATAATTAACCTTTAGCTCTCCTTCACCACCATCACAGCAGCCTCAGCCTATTTAGCAAAGCCTGAAAAGCAGCTACAGCCTCTGATCCTGTAGCACACACAGCCATGGTCATATGTATGTGATATGTATGCTCTCTGTTATATAACCTAGTTTTCATCTTATACCGGGATTAATTGTAGCCCCTTGGTACTCTTAAGCAGTTTATATTGTGTTTTATATCATATCTCAGAGTCCTTTTCTGAGGCACAGTGCTCCTTTTCCTTTGATTCGGTGCTGAACAAACAAAATGCAGAATAACTGCAAGCAGAATCGTGTTTTTAATTTGCGATGAATAGATGCTAAAGCACCCTATCTAACCCAAAGCAATCTGAATGAAAGACTATGTGGGTAAGAACCTAACCTTCTTATCTCTGCTGATGCCACACTGTTGTCTCTGATAACACTCCCTGCTCTGTACAAAAATAGTGGATTATATTTCTGTCATGATCTAGCTCGCTTTCTTTCCCATGTTTTACTTTTCCCTTTTTTTGCCACCATCCTCACTTTTCCTCTCTGTTTCTCAAACTTCCTTTGCTTTCTCTCCTCTTCCTCCTGGTGGAAATAAATTATTTAGTGCTGCTGCAGCTCTATGTTTAGCTGGGTGTTCGGCGTTCAGATGTGCACCATGAAAGATGTACTGCATCTTTCTTGCACTCACTTGCACTCTCTTTCTTGTATGTTCTTTCTTCTATTATTTCTTCCAGCCTGCTAACACACATCCCATAACACTGCATTATTCAACAAAGACTTTAGTAACCTGTCAGCTGTTACTAAGTAAAATATACAGGACACTGTACACTATTCTGTCAACTATTTTCATATGAAATCTTGACTTGTAAGCTGAGGTGAAACACTTTTGACTCTTCTGACTGTATTGTTGCACTCAATAAAGTATTTCCACTGTACTGTTTACCTCTGCAACTTTTTCCAAAGTGAGAGAATCCTGCTGCGAGATACCAACTGCTCTGTATCTGTTTCAGTGTGTATTTAAACCGGGCTGTTCACAAATCCCTTCGGTTTCTCTTCCTCTCGGCTCCCACATGCAGACAGCTGAATGAGAACCCCATCTCCATTGATATCTGGCACTAAATCTAAAAGCTTGTGAGAAGCCAATTTACCACAGGAATTCATTAACTCTGTATTATTGTAACACTTTTTTTTTTTGATGTAATGAATCATGTTATTAGCATTCTAATCTCAGTCTCATTTTTCCTCCAGGTGCGCTCTTAAAAATGTTTTTTTTACCTAATCCT
Source organism: Cranoglanis bouderius (assembly GCA_023630585.1). Taxonomy (NCBI): domain Eukaryota; kingdom Metazoa; phylum Chordata; class Actinopteri; order Siluriformes; family Cranoglanididae; genus Cranoglanis; species Cranoglanis bouderius. Next base: position 3,785,841 of record CM042562.1, on the reverse strand, counting down.
AAGATATAGAGGACATTACGATTCAAAAATGGGTCAATTACTAAAACTCTGCAGGCCACCAAGTGGGTCATATCAACCTCATTCACTCTAGCCACATAGCTATAAAAAACAAAACAAAACAAAAAAACTTGCCAATTACAGTGTCATGGGCTATCCATATCACTGTATGTACACCAACAGCAATGAGATTTTCAATGCAAGTTATGTTTATTCATTCATTCAACTTCAGTAACCACTTTATCCAGGCCAGGATTACAGTTGATCCATAGCATACCTAAGGAACACTGCATTTGAGGCAGGAATACACCCTGAATAGGATTCCATTGCAACGCGGGGTGCCCTGCGCACATACATTCACACACTTATTCACACCAATGTCAGGAGTTTTTGGGAGGTTGGAGGAAACCAGAGAACCCAGATGAAAACCATGGAGAAAACGTAAAACTCCACCCAGATAGTAACCAGAGCTCAGGATTGAGTCCTAGAGCTGTGTGGTGGCATTGCTACTGTGCCACCCCAAGATGTGCTTACAGGTTTGAAGAAAAAAGTTGAGAGGTTCATGTTTCGGCATTCCGAAATCTGACCAAGTCATTGTAAAGCTTAATTTTCCATGGTCTGTTTTTGTAACATTTTAAATGCTAGACTATATAACTATAACTAGAAGTGTGGTTAGTAGGACTATCAAGTGGAAAACCCACCATCATTACCAACAAAATAGACATTAAAGAGGTTTGATGTAGAGTGTTTAGATTTCCCAGCAGCTGACAATTTTATGGAATGTACATGGCATTCTTTTAGAAGAAGAAGCCTTTATTTTCACATAAACTTTGCAGCACAATGACATTTTTTTTTTTTCGCATATCCTGGCTTGTTAGGAAGCTGGGGTCAGAGTGCGGGGTCAGAGTGCAGGGTCAGCCATGATACAGCGCCTGATCAGTAACCCAGAGCCTTAACCGTTGAGCCACCACTGCCCAACAGACAGTACATAGACAGTACGTTATGGCATGGTTGCGTGATTAATCTGAGTCTAGAACTGTCCATACCTGTACTGGTTCCTTATCACGATAGTGCCTGTGACTACTCTGAATGTTGTGGGGTGGTAACATTTTGCGCACAATGTTAGTTTAACAACAGACAAGCTTCAGTGCCTGATACACCATTTGTTCGCATTTAGCTAGAGTATATTTTCAAATTCTCAGTTGCCTGACGCATTGTCACATTGACCAGGTGATTGTCTACGCATAAATCCCTGTTCAGTACTCTTGGAGCACTGGCAAGAATAGTAACCAAATTAATCAAAGGTACGTACAGTAATTACTGTACTGTATGTAACAAAAATGCACAGTCATGGATTTAGGACTGTGCTGCACCAGTCCTGGTGTCTGTTTCTGATGTCCACCTGCCTCACACTCTATTATTCCCTATGTCCCAGTCTCTCGCGCTGCAGCACCAGTGTCTCTCACACTGTTGACTTGTGCTCCATTGTTCTTTATTGCTTTCCACTCAGCCTTTGATCATGTTTAATACAGTTATTACTCTTAGTGTTTTATGGTGTGCCTCATGTTTTTTATGCTGAAAATGAGCCACTCTCCAGCTTGTAATAATAAAGACTAAAAAAACCTTTAGAGCATTGTGTTGTGCATAGATATTATACATCCGTTCATGTAATGTTATATCTACTATACACTCTTGAATGAAGCAATTTGAGTAAAAACAAATGTTTTTTTTTTTTTTTTTGGCCACTCCAGCTGAGACCAAAATCTTTGGTTGGCATAGACACCTTCTAGCCATTAATTTGTGGTGGGTAATTTGCAGTGTCAGTCAGACAGCCTCTTTCTGTGAACGCAGGCAATTCATGGACAATTCTTGACTGTGTTGAGGGGAAAAACTAACTAGCAAAATTAAACTAACAAAAACTAAACTAATCAACATCCAACCACTCCTACCGCTGCTATTTGATAAAGTTTACAAAGCTATGAATGAGGGTTTGCCATCTCCCAGGATTTTGTATAGGAGATGCAGTACACTCAGCTTGCAGTTTGCAGATGCTGTTTGTTTGTTTATTTGTTTGTTTTTATGTTCTTAGCGTTCTAAGAGGAATCTACTTGGAACCCCACAAAATGGTGTTTCTTTCTCAGTGAGAGTTCCAATACATTCCATTTAGGAAGTTAAGAAGCATTTTATAAGTGTATACTGTATCTACTGTACAGAATCCTGGTAGCTGGTAAACCCTCCTTCTTGGCTTTGTACAAGGTGTCTGCAGGTCCTTAAAATGTCTTAGATTCCTTAATGTAAAAATAAGTCCTTAATTGGCATTAAAATGTCTTAAATTCACATTTCAAAGGTCTTAAAAATGCAGCCGAACTGACACCGTAAAGAAGCTTTAGATTTTATTTTCGGTCGTTGCTTTTTGAGATGGTAAACTTGTGTTGCGCTCAGAGTGCGTTCAGAGTGCGTGTGGCTCCTCCTCAGTGTTTTAGAGCGGCTCGGGTCACAGTAAATGCCGCTCCACACCAACTTCATCTCTGTCTGTGCTGCGAGTTTGAGGCGCTTATAACGTGCATTTAGACACAACACGCACCAGATTCACTTTGGTTTTATGTTAGCGTAATCTCAAACATTTTTGTGGCCACAGGTTTACAGCATTTCACCTGATCGGTAATGAGAAGTAAATTAAAAAAAAAAACTGTTCTGTTGCCAACTAAACCGAGGTCTTCCTGCAGTTTTCCACCAAAATAAACGTCACAAGGTCTAATGAATAAAGGTGAATTAAGTCAGAAATGTATTACTATTGTTATATACAGTATCTCACAAAAGTGAGTACACCCCTCACATTTTTGTAAATATTTTATTATAACTTTTCATGGGACAACACTGAAGAAATGACACTTTGCTACAATGTAAAGTAGTGAGTGTACAGCTTGTATAACAGTGTAAATTTGCTGTCCCCTCAAAACAACTCAACACACAGCCATTAATGTCTAAACCGCTGGGGGAAAAAAGTGAGTACACCCCTAAGTGAAAACGTCCAAATTGGGCCCAATTAGCCATTTTCCCTCCCCAGTGTCATGTGACTCATTAGTGTCACAAGGTCTCAGGTGTGAATGGGGAGCAGGTGTGTTAAGTTTGGTGTTCACTCTCACACTCTCTCATACTGGTCACTGGAAGTTCAACAAGATTTCTGGCTCCCAGGTGTCTTTTACACAGGTAATGAGCTGAGATTAGGAACACTCTCTTAAAGGGAGTGCTCCTAATTTCAGTTTGTTACCTGTATAAAAGACACCTGTCCACAGAAGCAATCAATCAATCAGATTCCAAACTCTCCACCATGGCCAAGACCAAAGAGCTGTCCAAGGATGTCGGGGACAAGATTGTAGACCTACACAAGGCTGGAATGGGCTACAAGACCATCGTCAAGCAGCTTGGTGAGAAGGTGACAATAGTTTGTGCGATTATTTGCAAATGGAAGAAACACAAAATAACTGTCAGTCTCCCTCGGTCTGGGGCTCCATGCAAGATCTCACCTCGTGGAGTTTCAATGATCATGAGAACAGTGAGGAATCAGCCCAGAACTACACGGGAGGATCTTGTTAATGATCTCAAGGCAGCTGGGACCATAGTCACCAAGAAAACAATTGGTAACACACTACGCCGTGAAGGACTGAAATCCTGCAGCGCCCGCAAGGTCCCCCTGCTCAAGAAAGAACATGTACAGGCCCGTCTGAAGTTTGCCTGAATGATTCAGAGGAGAACTGGGTGAAAGTGTTGTGGTCAGGTGTGGTCAGATCTCTTTGGCATCAACTCATCTCGCCGTGTTTGGAGGAGGAGGAATGCTGCCTATGACCCCAAGTCATAACACCATCCCCACTGTCAAACATGGAGGTGGGAACATTATGCTTTGGGGGTGTTTTTCTGCTAAGGGGACAGGACAACTGCACCGCATCAAAGGGACGATGGACGGGGACATGTACCGTCAAATCTTGGGTGAGAACCTCCTTCCCTCAGCCAGGGCATTGAAAATGACCTTAATGACTTGGAGAGGATCTGCAAAGAGGAGTGGGACAAAATCCCTCCTGAGATGTGTGCAAACCTGGTGGCCAACTACAAGAAACATCTGACCTCTGTGATTGCCAACAAGGGTTTTGCCACCAAGTACTAAGTCGAAGGGATCAAATACTTATTTCCCTCATTAAAATGCAAATCAATTTATAACTTTTTTGAAATGCGTTTTTCTGGATTTTTTTTGTTGTTATTCTGTCTCTCACTGTTAAAATACACCTACCATTAAAATCAAAAGATGATAATTTCTTTGTCAGTGGGCAAACGTACAAAATCAGCAGGGGATCAAATACTTTTTCCCCCACTGAGAATATTTTATATATATATATATATATATATATATATATATATATATATATATATATATATATATATATATATATATATATATATATATATATATATATATATACAGGTGCATCTCAATAAATTAGAATGTCGTGGAAAAGTTCATTTATTTCAATAATTCAACTCAAATTGTGAAACTTGTGTATTAAATAAATTCAATGCACACAGACTGAAGTAGTTTAAGTCTTTGTTCTTTTAATTGTGATGATTTTTGCTCACATTTAACAAAAACCCACCAATTCACTATCTCAACAAATTAGAATACTTCATAAGACCAATAAAAAAAACATTTTTAGTGAATTGTTGGCCTTCTGGAAAGTATGTTCATTTACTGTACATGTACTCAATACTTGGTAGGGGCTCCTTTTGCTTTAATTACTGCCTCAATTCGGCATGGCATGGAGGTGATCAGTTTGTGGCACTGCTGAGGTGGTATGGAAGCCCAGGTTTCTTTGACAGTGGCCTTCAGCTCATCTGCATTTTTTGGTCTCTTGTTTCTCATTTTCCTCTTGACAATACCCCATAGATTCTCTATGGGGTTCAGGTCTGGTGAGTTTGCTGGCCAGTCAAGCACAACAACACCATGGTCATTTAACCAACTTTTGGTGCTTTTGGCAGTGTGGGCAGGTGCCAAATCCTGCTGGAAAATGAAATCAGCATCTTCAAAAAGCTGGTCAGCAGAAGGAAGCATTAAGTGCTCCAAAATTTCTTGGTAAATGGGTGCAGTGACTTTGGTTTTCAAAAAACACAATGGACCAACACCAGCAGATGACATTGCACCCCAAATCATCACAGACTGTGGAAACTTAACACTGGACTTCAAGCAACTTGGGCTATGAGCTTCTCCACCCTTCCTCCAGACTCTAGGACCTTGGTTTCCAAATGAAATACAAAACTTGCTCTCATGTGAAAAGAGGACTTTGGACCACTGGGCAACAGTCCAGTTCTTCTTCTCCTTAGCCCAGGTAAGACGCCTCTGACGTTGTCTGTGGTTCAGGAGTGGCTTAACAAGAGGAATACGACAACTGTAGCCAAATTCCTGACACGTCTGTGTGTGGTGGCTCTTGATGCCTTGACCCCAGCCTCAGTCTATTGCTTGTGACGTTCACTCAAATTCTTGAATCGATTTTGCTTGACAATCCTCATAAGGCTGTGGTTCTCTCGGTTGGTTGTGCATCTTTTTCTTCCACACTTTTTCCTTCCACTCAACTTTCTGTTAACATGCTTGGATACAGCACTCTGTGAACAGCCAGCTAATTTGGCAGTGAATGTTTGTGGCTTACCTAGTGAACCAAACTGAGAGACCATTTTGAAGGCTCAGGAAACCTTTGCAGGTGTTTTGAGTTGATTAGCTGATTGGCATGTCACCATATTCTAATTTGTTGAGATAGTGAATTGGTGGGTTTTTGTAAAATGTGAGCCAAAATCATCACAATTAAAAGAACCAAAGACTTAAACTACTTCAGTCTGTGTGCATTGAATTTATTTAATACACGAGTTTCACAATTTGAGTTGAATTACTGAAATAAATGAACTTTTCCCACAACATTCTAATTTATTGAGATGCACCTGTATGTGTGTGTATGTATATATGTATATATATATATATATATATATATATATATATATATATATATATATATATATATATATATATATATTCTTTTCAAGAAATTATGTACGTTTATAATGTACATAATGTACAATGTACTTGTTACATTTCCCTGGCATTAAATTACCAAAAAACAAAAATAATGAAAATGTAATAAACCTAGTAAACACTGCTGTGAGGGGGTTTCTAATACAGCTGCTGAGGGGGTGACGGTAAATTTGACATATTTTCCTCTTCTGACTGCCATAATCCATCTCTCTATATTTTTTCCCTCTCTTGGAAAGTCATGGAAAGGAAATACTGGATTTGTTTTTTTTTTCTTTCACTGTATGGAGCAAATGGTGATGCAATATATGGTCTCCCATATACCTCTATAGAAGTTTACCCTGCTATAGTTTACTTAAACCCAGAAATGGATGTATATGCATGAACACAATCCATTATAGCTGATGTATCGTGTAGCATGATTGAAGTGATGTGCAGGTCTTAATTTTTTTTGGAAATAGGAGAAATAGCAGTGGTAGGAGTGGTTGGAAGGGAGGATCCATCCAACATATGTGATCAATACTTTTTTGCTAAGCCATTTTCCCCCTACGTCTCTAAAAACCCTGGATATGCAGTAGGACTCAGGAGGATGTTATTCTCACATTTGTGACTTCTAGCTCAAGTCTGGTATATTTCATCACTCAGCATGGCTAAGAAACACCTACTTTCACAGAAAGAAGCCTCTTGACAAATATCCGTTGCTGTTGGAGTAGCCGTAAAACAGTGAACAGGGTCTGTTCACTTCTATTCATATACTTTTTGGCAGTGGCACAGTTGTTGTTATAAACTGTATCTCAAATCGCATACTATGACCTTATTTTTAGTATATATTCATGAGTATTTACTCTATAACAATTGTTGTACATAAGAGGTATGTTAAGTGTATACACTAACTTTTTGGCAGGGTAATCACATTAAATATTCTGTGATTTAAACTCATAAATTGTATACTCATAAATTGTCTAGAATTGTCTGGTAGATAACCATGCAAATGGAAATAGTTTCTTCAGTTGCTCATGATGTCAACTCAGCTTACAGTATACTGTTTCCACCATTTATGTTGGTATTGTACCATGTGGACGTGCACAGTAGCTTAATTTCTTTGTTATTAAATGGTTTAGCATTTGGTAACAAAAACCACGTAATGGTGTTTTACCCAATTTCTCAGCAGTCTAAAAATCAGTGTGCTTTTTTGTTGTTGTTGTTGATTTAAGTGTAGTAAAAAGTATAAACCCGGCCTAGGGGTTTGTGGAGGGGTGAACTGACATGGCTTTGTAAACTACCCAAATGCCTTTTAGACAGAAAATAACATTTTATTTCTCAACATTTCTATCTGTGGCAGCTTTAGAGGTGATGCAGTGTTGTGTTCCACAGTGATGGGGTTTATTCCTCAGTGTGTGCGCGTAAACGTGACACCAGTACTGTGATCGCTCCTTGTGTGTGAGTGTTTATGTGTGCCAGGGAAAGTGTGTCATCAGCATGCTGGCCTCAGCTCAGGTCTCCTTCAGCAAGGTCATTCTTTGTGCTGAATCCCAAATACAGACTCCAAAGAGTTACACTCCTTTTCTCCTTGTCTTTCTCTTCCTCCCCCCCCCCACTCTTTTACTCACTTCCTTCATCCTTTCCATCTCATCACCCCTCCCCCGTTTCCTCTCTTCTCTTCTCCTTGCCTGGTTCCTTCCTCTACCTCACACCCTCCTCCTCTCTTGCACTATCTCACCCCACCTCTCCGTCTCTGCTGCAGATGCAGTTCCCATAGCAACCAGTCAATCCATGCTCGGCTGATATTAGTCCATTAGTAAGCGATCCAGGCAAAGAATGCTAATGGCACATCTTTTGTGTGTGTGTGTGTGTGTGTGTGTGTGTGTGTGTGTGTGTGTGTGTGTGTGGTCTTTAAATAATTCAGTTTTCAAATAATCAGCTAATTGCAGGCCCCCTTAATGTAAATACAAGTTTGAATGGCCAGTTGTGTTTATGCTGCAGTTCTCACAAGGCTTGATTTAGGTCAGAGTGGTATTCCCTACATCAAGCTGGTTTTACTGTATCAACATATTGGTGCAGAGCAATACATTATCTGTGGTTGCTCACATGTATGCGTGTCGTTTCACACACCCACTGACTCCTCTATATTTATGTACTCCTTCAGTTATTTGTTAAAAGTGTGGTGATTTCCATCGAGATATATATATATAATGTGTGGGTGGCTGGGTGGTGGTGGGGGCTTGGCAAAGCATTGGTGCGGCTGAGGCGGGTTTAGCGCATGTGTATATGAGTGTATGAATATGACCTACTTTCTCTAACCCCTGCATCAGTACACCTCTGCTTCTTTCTCCCTCATGCCCTGCATCCAAACCAGCCAGAGACAGAAACACAGCACTGCTAGCCCACTACATCTCATGCAGCATGCATTCATCTTTTCCTTGTACGTGTGTATCTAACAAGGCAGCTGTTACCAACCTCGTACCTTTTCCTTATCCCTCTAAGACCTCCGTACCTCACAAGCACTGACATTAATTAGCACTTCTCCTGCTGTCTGTTTCTGTCTCCTACTCCATCCATCCTTGCATTTTATTCAGCTACCAGTCTGCGCCACCAGCCATTAATCAGCGGTGAGTCTCGTTAACATAGATGGAGTGAATTCTGACATTAGTGAAAGGATGTTGGGACAGATTGAGAGATTGAGCTGTTAGTCATGGATGAATTCGGGACGAAGTGGTAATACAGACACTCCTCTCTCGTCTAACAGTAATGTTAATTAAGTAATGTAATTCACAAGCATTTTTCAACCTAACCACTATCTACCTATCTGTCTTTAACGAAAACAGCTTTTCTAAGTAACTAATTAAAGTAAGTGCAGTTGTTGTGGCAATCAGTAAACCTTTATGCAAAACACCCAAACTGCAACATTCAGACTCCAGATATCTGGTGTTTGGTTTTTAATACCAGTTTCCTCCAGGCTCCCCAATTTCATCCCACCTTTCAAAAACATGCCAGTAGGTGGCTGAACTACTCTACGCCGCCCATAGATGTGAATGAGTGTTTGAATATGTGTGGTGTCTTGCAGTGGACCGGCATCCGATCCGTGTGTTGCAAGCATTTACATTTTGGTACATTGTGTTCATATTGTGAACTTCTTGATAAATGACTGCAAACCTGCAAAGTATGTCCTAAATCTGTTGGAGCAGTTCACTGAGAGGAAAGTGGAGGGGCCTGGAAAGCTCACACTAAGGAGAAGAGTGTTATCAAGAGAGTGGAATAAGGCTAGCTGTTTTTTTTTCTTCGTCGTCTTCTTCTTATTATTATTATTATTATTAGTAGTAGGAGTAGGAGTAGTAATAGTAGTAGTCATACCGTATTTGGCCGTTATTTTGGTGCTTTTTAGTGCTTGAATGGTATTTTTTTTGTTTGTTTGTTTGTTTTTTTCATTAAAACAATAAAAGTTTGAAATGCACTTTCAGATATTTGCAATAGATAGAGTTTCTGAACAGAGTACGTCTAGATAGTGGGGTTTGGGTGTGCCGTAAAATGCTTTCATGAATTCTTCAGTTCAAGGTATTTTTAAGCTATAAACCTCTGTAATTTGTCTTTGTGGAGTTGTGACTACTTTTTCAGAAGAAAAGAAGTTATGAACAGGTGCTGACAGCCCATGGATACCACAACAATTTAGGGCAAGTGCTATTAACTGGAATAAATACTAATTACACTGCTCAGCATGAATTAACGTCAAATAAAAAATGACATAAGAGTTAGATAATCTTTGAAGGTGAATCAAATTAAACCATATACATTTGTTTATTTTACATTACATGTTTATTTCAAATAGGGGTCACTAAAGTGTATAATTTTTATTCATAATCTCCATTTCATTCAATGCAAGTTGCCCAGTACTTAGCAAGTCTCCTGAACGAAATTCAGTTCAATTCTAATTTATATCGCACTTTTAAGGATTTTTTTTTTGACTCAGTGTTAGAATGAATAATTTAAATTTGCATAATTATATTTAAATATTTGTAACGTTTCAAGACCTTGGAATTGTTTCAGTTCTTGGAATTTTAAGATTCTTTCTGATTTTTTTTTGTGTGTGTGTGTGTGTGTGTGTGTCAATGTTGATTTAATGTTGTAAATATGTCATTTACAATATATTGCTTTTTATAAGTATTTATTTTAGATTTACTGATTCAATTCAGCAGCTGCACATCCTTGGGATCCAGTGTATATGAGCTTTGAGTGAAAGTAAACGCATGAAAAGAAAACGATTTGTAATGGTAACCACCATACTCTATTAATATGAAGAATAGGACAGAAAACAATCTGAAGTATTCCTTTAAAAACACCAGCAGAAATCATTCAGCCTTTCAGCAGAGTAGATGTTTTTGATGTCGACACAGTCAATGATTGGTATTATGACGAGACAGTGTCTATGAAAAAAAATCCCTTTGGGAGTTAAAAGCATTTTGTGCTGAATGAGAGGATGTACGTGGGCTCCCCCATTATGCTGGGAACTGTTAGGAACAGATTGTCTTGTTCACAGCTGTGAATAACGTGTCTAGCTTGTTCTTGTTCGAAGAAAAAAACTCTATCTTGTAGCTGACAATATGAGCACCAGTTTGCCCTACACTTCCAGTGAATCTATTCACGGGTTAAATCCCGTCAGTGTGTATTTTAAAACCTTGAGTGTAGATAATTCACCACACCTCCTGATGAAGTTAATGTAGCTGTGCTCACACAGAGCCATGATTTAGCTTCTCAAAAAAACGTGTAATTATCCCTTTAAAGCACACATGCTCGGTTTTTGCTTATTTGCGGGGTCTGTTTATGCATAATGCTGATGCACACAGCTCCCGCTGATGCTGAGATCTTCTATAGGGGGCACGGTCAGCATTCTGCTTTGATTTTTTTTTTTATTATTATAATTATTTATGTATTTATTTTATCTGTGCAACTGCAGCGCTCTCTGTATCAGTCATTCTCTCAAAGTTCATTTCTCTTTTGTTCATGTTCTTACTGTTCTTTTTGCTGTTAAGCTCTTTTCTCTATGCCTCTAAATGACCTACTTGTTAATCTTCTTAAAAGTATGTACCATCTTACTTTTTCTCATGCTTCTTCTGAGAGAGAGAGAGAAAAAGAAGGAAAATTTTGCTACAGTCGTACGCCTCAGGAGCTATCGAAAGTGAATGTTTTCCATGTTTTATACAGAGGAAGACCTGGGGCAGAAATTATAACATTTGCGTCTGACATCATCCACAATGCTAATGACTTTGAAGGTGCTGGTCTGTCACAATCTGAAAATGATATGGAATGTATATATGCATCTAGTACACTTGTTAACACAAAAGACAACCATTTACTAGCAGTTGCTGTATGTCAGGGTTTGTTTTTTTTGTTTTTTTTTAAATGTTCGGTTGTTTTAATATAAAAAAAGGGAATATTGTCGATGTAAATTACACAGTAAAGTAAATCATAATTATGGAGCCATAAACAAAATTTACTCATAATTACCTTTTAATACAAAGAGTGAATTGCAGACAATAGTATATCTCACCCAAACCACATCAGAGGGAGAGAGACCTGTGCACGTGAGGAGTGTGAGCTGTGGCCATGTGAGTAACAGAGTGACCAAAAAAAGAGAGAACTCGAGAAAATCTTCTGTGCCAGGAGATAGTGAGTCTTACTTCTGAAGAACAATGAAATGAAGGATGCTGTGTAGCTGTTCCCCAGCTCCCACAAAGCACCGTACTTTTCTTTCTGAAGTGGAGGGGCAAATTAGCCTGAAGCATGTCTGCTATATTTGGAGAGCAGGGAAAGAGGGCATTTATCTTCTCCCCATGTCTACGCTATTTTCTCCCTTTTTCCCAAGTACCTGGTCTCCCTCAGATTGGATGCCGATAACCCACAGGCACACTCCGAAAGTATTGATCGGAGGCTGGTGTTTTTAGAGCTGTCTAAAGCTCAGTAGCATATGCTGGTGTGTTAGTAAAAGATGAAGGCCAGGCCAGAAGTCTTTCCCAAACAGCCAGTGTGAGGTTGGGTTTTTTTTTTTTTTCTTTTACTTCCATCCAAAGTATCCTGGAGTAGCATTATCCTTAAACACCCCACTGATGAAAAGATATACTATGCCCTTTCATTTTCGCATTCTCTCTCTTTGCCCTCTGTTTCCTTTTTTTTTTTGGTCTTATTGAACCATTGAAGGACACAGGCATGGGGAGAAAAAGAGAACTGGAAAGAATTGATTTTCCAGTGGGCCATGTGGCGTGCTTTGCTCCTGTTCCCCCAGTGACTAAGTCTGGTACAGAGGAGGTGACTCTTGAGTGGGCAGTTCACAGCCTTTCTTCCGTTTAGATTTGCAGACGTCCCAGTTGCTTATTATCTGTCTAGCTGATTAATTGTGGGATTTGGCATCAATGAATTTAAGAAATAATGGATGCCACTGTAGTCACAGTGTAATCGCTCTTGTATCAACTACCAAGAGATACAATATCACCTGTATACATTGAGCTGCTGCTGTGGATTCAGTCCTCCTACCTGAGGGACACTGGACATTTTCTAACGAATCACAGCTACACAGGACATGATAAAAGCTTAAAGAGATTCAGACTGTGATTCATGAGCTTTTGGTAAATGATTCTTCAGTGTACCTGCCAAAAAAAAATTTAGTTCTTGTTATCCAGAAGAGTTATACTTGGAATCTTTTCTGAACTATAAAGCTTCTCTTCTACATAAAACATTAATGTTCCCATAGAGAGACAAACCAAAAATCCCTTTAGGAGTTGGTGGCAACAACCACAGGCTATACTGACTATAACAACGACACTGACTATAACTATTTGACACGCCGAATATGATGCATTTGGAAATCAGCAATTAATGGTGAATCTTAAATGCCTTGGAACTGACAGACTTTAACAGTTGGAATTGACATTCTTAAATATCCATTACAGTTAAGAAATGTATTATGATGGCTGAAGGCAGCACAGTGGCACAGCAGGTAGTGTTGCTGTCTCACAGCTCCAGGGTCCTGGGTTTAATCAGTATTGGGTTTCCTCCAGGTTTCCTTCCATCTATAAAGTGGTTACTGAAGATGCATCAGTTATGATGGCTAGCTAACACTGCATGCCACATTGTTGTTGTTTTTTTGAGGAATGGAACGTTTGGGTGGGAGTAAAAGCAACACAGGACTTTTTACTGACAAACAAGCAGTTTGTTGATCAAAGAGGCTCACGTTACTGTATTTTATAATAGATGATTGTTTCTTTTCAGCATATCCAAATGAAGTTATGAGATGGCAGGTGGTGCAAGGGAAGTTTGTTGTAAGAGGACACAGTTATCAGATGATAGCATCCTGTTGGCCGTCAGCAATGAGCATAACGCAAAGAGGAGATTATTGGGTTGCCAGAGAGTTGAGTGCTACAGCAACCTGGCTCATGCTGTAACTTGGGTAGATGTTGGCGGAATGTCAGATTTATTGTTGAAGTTTTCTTTCATGAGGGGAATTTCTTGTGAAAGCTTCCCTGTGAAGGTCATCCCCCTATCTAATCGTCAGAGATGATTTTGTACTGTATATACGCTTAAGCATTTTTAAAAGTCCGTCTGCAAGTTTTTTTCAAGTTCTTGATCTCATTGAAGGATATTGTGTCTGTCAGTCGTGTTTCTTCATTTTATCCCGTTTTCTATATAACATGATCTGGACTACATTGGTATTACGCTCTTAAAGCAGCAACAGCTTAATGGCTGTGTACTTGGGGGGATTTAATTCAATCTGATTACCTTCTCAATAAGCACTTGAGATGTACTGTTATCCAAGGTTATTGCTTGAAGCGTCAGGGTTTGTAATTGTGCTTGTCTATATTCACTCTAACAAACACCTGTATGATGTTAGAGACAGAGTGGTGTAAAAATGTCCACCCAAAGTAACTGCCGCACTCATCTGACTGGACCTAAGTGTATGGATCCTTTTTGTTCTCTTGATCTAATCTTTCTCTTTTTTTTTCTAATTTTTTCTAGTGAGAGGAGGAAGCTCCAGGTGAATACTGTAAGCCCCATTCAGTGCAGTATGAATGGTCGAAAGTGTACCATCGTGGTTGAGACCAAAATCAACCAATCACAACCTGACTTCACCAAGAACCGATCAGGCTACATACTTGCAGTGCCAGGCAACTAAACGACAGAATGTAAGCCATGCTGAATTCGATAGAGAAAGAAGTTTCTCTATAATCGGACATCTAGAGAGTAAACACCATATCCCTGAATTTCACATTTCCACTCAGTGTAATCATGAATCATGATGATTAAAAAAACATTCCTAAGTGATTACATAGACCTCGCTTGAGAAGTGCATTAGTAATATCAGTGATGTCCTGGTAGATTTATTTATTTGCACTTTCAGCCAAATGAAGGGGGGAAAAACACATGCCATATTTATAAAGAACACAAAATACAAGCCTTAGGAACTTAGAAGTAATATTTTGACATGCTGGAAAGTGTTTTTTATTTTTTATTTTTTTGTTGTTTAAAGAGAATATTTCTGTTTTTGATATAGCACTCATTTGGGATCCAGTGTGGCTAGAGCATAGCTTTATGTATATCACAGATCATAGTGGCCATATAGGAAATATTTAGGCTTATTCAGCATAGGTTTTGTAGAAGGATGTGTTGAACATATCCATAAACGTGCTGAGTGCTCAGAGAGGAGCATTAAAATCTCTCATAACTTAAATACTTGTCATGCATATTTTCATTTATGAAACTTGCAGATGTTGTATGTGGAGGTAAAAGAGGAGATTTTGCACCGCAGTTTATATAAGTTACATGCTGTTTATATACAAATACCAAGTCACTTTTTTGTTGGAAAGTAAAACAGTCCGCAAAAAAACGGGAATTTTTTCAAAGAGCTGTCATTTCTTTTGCTTTATACATGGCTTAAAGAGTAGCACTGTTCTAGACGACTCTTCAAACACTTTAATAAATCAAAGGAAGCCAGACTGTTCATTCTTCAGTTCTGAACCTGCTCACACTTGAAAATATAATAAAGATCAAGTTCTTCCTTGTGCAATAGCAAACGTTCTTAGGGTTAGATCTCACTTTTTACATTTCCAAAGAAAGACACTGTTTCAAAGATCAGAACATGGCTGTTTGATGGCAAAATTGGAGAGTTGATTTTTTTTTTTTTTTTTTTTTTTTTAAGAAAAATGTTTTTCAATCCTTTAATCCTCAATGTAAAGCCTCTGATTATTCATATTAACTGCATCAGAAGTATGTAGTTTTAGTGGAAAATCCCAGGATGTCTGACCCAGATTTAGAAGAGGCTGAGGAAAGTAGTGATAAAGTACTGAAGAAATGTGCTGCTGGTCATTCCAAGCCGAGCTGCATAAATGAGTTTTATAATTACCATTTAATTCCTAGGGGGTTGAGGGTGTAGCACATGTTTATAGTATAATATCCACTATGCTGATATTAATGTGGTCTAATTGTGCTATCGCATTCAGCAGCACTAAATGTAGTGCCTACTGTCAGTCATGTTATTAACATTTATACAGTAAGTAGATGCACAGGCTTGGAGCCAGCAGAGACATGTAGAGTTTAATGTAGACTTTCATCATTAGCTCCTTGTTCACAGCCTACACGGTTTTCACAATACCGTGTTGCTCACGTTCACGTCTGACTGGTTTCTTTTTCTTAAATGGCTTTGCATATAGAGGAGATATTTTTTTTTTTTTTTTTTTTTGGTAACAAAATAAAATCTAATCATCATCATATATTCTAGTTTCTAATTCTGTCCTGAGACAGACATCATGTACACACGTAATGTATGCCCATGCCATGTTGAACTAGACATACACACACTTTTCTGTCTGATATTAAGACAGCACACTGCTAGCTTCCAGAGTCCTCATCAGCCAGGTGCTACTCGCTAGTAAAGCTCTCTGCTCAGGAGGAAAGGACCAAGCCTTCATAGTGTGCTCTACATCAGAGCAGTATACGTATGTAACACTAATTCAAGCATCCCATCATTTTGCATATTGAAGTGGTATATTTTGCCTCTGATTTTATTCTGTTGTTTTTGTTTGTTTGTTTTTTATTTATCTGCTCCCAATATCATTTTTTGTAGACCCAGAATGGATATCAATTAAGAAGTCTTTGTTTATTTGATATTCAGCACTCTTAACTGTGTTCAGAAATGTGTACTGTACTTCACATGCTTACCACTTTCCATCACCTTGTTAAAAGATGTAGTTTGTAGTAGATTGTTAAGTTGTATGAAATCTTGTTCTATTCACTCTCAGTCTTGAAATATAGCCATCGGCTTTTTTTTTTTTTTTTTTTTTTTTTTTTTGCTTTTTACCATGTGATCTTTACGGGATCTTCCTTATTGTGAATTTCTGTGATGTGGTTAAAATAGCAATAGTCAGAATGTTTTTCTCTTGTACTAATCTGTATAGTTTTGCTCTTCCAGCTGAAAATGTATGTGCCTAATTTTATAGTTCATTTATTTAATTAATTAATTGCGTAATTTTGATATACAGAATTCAACCAAATGAAAAGGGAATATTATGAATGTGCATATTGTCTGTTTTAATGGTAAATTGACTGACCAGGGCGTGTTGAATTGTATATTAGTGTTGTCTTTTGGTCAAACATCTGACAGTTTAGTCATCCAAACACTAAAGATAAGATATTTTATTTTTCAGTTTTTAATTTGTTACGTAACTGTAAATCGAAAGCAAAACAAAAACAAAAAAAAAAAAACAAAGAAAGAAAGAGAGACCTGCTCTATTTTGTTGCCTAATCTTTAATAATAGTCAGCTATTGGGTATATGATATGTTATACCAAATATCACTGCTCAATAAACATCCAGTACTTGATCCAATATGTTGGTATATGGTGACGTAATGTGTTGTTTTTCTTGGTGGTGTTGATAAATTCTGCAGGAACGACTGTGTTATGAACACTATGAATCATGATGACAGCACTATTGTTGGCTGATCATTGAGTCTTCATTGTACATGTAGTGATGAAGCTTATTCTCCCACTGCTACTCTGAAACCCAGACACATCTCACACAGCTCTAACACCCACTTCACCAGTCTGGGATTCATATTGGATGCAGAGAAACCTGCATAATACACTGAATCAGTTCCAGCGCTGAACAGGCAAATCTTTAGTTACATCTGGGTTTGAAAACCATCCTGTTCAGTGAGCTGTGATGCATTAATCTTTTACTATATTTGACTGCATTCTTGTAATATATATAATGTCTCAGTCAGTTATCATTCAGATCAGAGCAGACCTGAAAATGACTCAAATGATTAAGACCAAGATGAGATTTCATTTCTTTAGTCAGGAGTGAATTTGTGTGAAATAATCCCATTGAGCTAATTAGGCATGATTATGAATCAAACATCTATAATGATTATAAAAGAAAGAAAAGAGCTTTCGTAAGTTCATAAGCTATTCATATGTTATAGTTGTCCCTATCTTATTGAGACATAAAGGACGTTGTTTACATCAGCTGCTGCTCATGATGTGACACAGGGCAGCATAACGCACTTAAAGGTAGGTACTATTTACCCACTTCTGCATACATGAGCTCACCACCCATGATTGACAAGTGTCGCTGTGATTGACAGGGGAGAGCTTAACGCCATCTCTCCCACCCAGAGAGCACAGCCAGTTGGCTCCCAACCATAGACGCCTGTAGCAATCTGAAACCAGTGATCCCCCGGCTATAGTGCGACCTCTTTTCCGTTGCGCCACTCAAGAGCCGATAAATACAGAGTTTAATGAAGGAAATACACTTAGGAAAAAAATAACGACAGCCACACAGTTGTGCATCTTTAACGATCAGTGCATTTTTTTTCCATCACAGTACAAAAATAAATAAAAATAAGCAGAACCAAACTGAAAAAAAAAAAAATCTATTACAGCAACAGCTTTTTCTTTTGTTCTTGTAACAGATAAGTACCCTGCCCACCCACCAGTCAAGTACCAGCCCATGTTGTTTTCTCATCTTAAAAGCATTGCCTTGCATTGTCCCCAGCCCCCATAGGAAAAAAAAATACCTTACACACTCTTCTATACAAATGAACTCTCACTCTCACGCACACATGCAGTCATTGAGAGAGCCTTTCCTTTTTTGTTTTGTTTTGAAACACTGTTTCTTTTTTCTTTTTTGTTCTACAAAGAAATATGACAAGATACTGAAAAAAAAAATGATGTTTCCTCTTGTTTCTTTCTGTTTAAGTTTTAACAAATGACTAGCCAGTGATGTAAGTGTGGGGGGAAATGGCACACTGTTGTGATCAGTGGTAAGTGATGGCAAGCAGGCAGTGAAGGGAACTTCCCTGTATTAGTCCCCAAGATTTGAAAGCCCCTTCCATTTTTCCCCGAGTAGTATCTGGAGAAAAGTGCAAGTCCTTGTGGTGCTATTCGGCTGTAATATCTGATCAACTCATTGCACATTAACAACCACTTCTCACATTCTCCTCTCGATTCCTGTATGCCCTCTGTCACACACAGCAATGCAGCAGCAAGGGCATGTATTCATACAGTTCCCCTTTCACCCATTCATCTTCAGGTCTCAGTGGTTAGGGGCAGCCTTCAGCTGTCATATCATGAGAAAATAGCTGACATGGAACAACATACTGTACAGAGCTAAATGACAATGTGTGCTTATATGATGAGTAGCACTTTTTCTAGGTCTGTAAAGAAAAATATTCTATTGAAAGAAAGCATGCATAACTGATCACTGCTGAGATGTATAGAAAGATCAACTTTGAGGTTTCAGTCTAATATCATGATGCAATTTCAGGTTCCAAAATTACAGCAAGGTTTTTCTGCCCTAATAAAAAAACTGGCATGATGACAATGTCAGTTATCCATATTTATAACTAATCCATGACATTTATTATTATTATTATTATTATTATTATTATTATTATTACATTAATTCAGTATTCACACTGAATAGAATCTCACCCTTAATCAACTGTTTCATTCAGTCATCATGCCTAAAGATCCACGTCAGCTTTTTTAAAATTCTACTTAAAATTCTGGACAAGGATCAAACACATTCATCCCTTGACCATTTCCTTCATATTTGGTTTATGAGTGCATGAAGCAATCACTTTCCCAGGCTTTCCTTCTCCATGGTGATGTTGAATGACATAAAATGCCAGAACTAGACTGCCTGTGAATGATTATCACTTCTACCTGTCGTTTTATTAAAAATGTGGAACATCTCAGCAGAGGAAGAATGGTCTCAGGTATTTATAGCTTACAGTAGGCTGAAACCAACAGCATCTCCTTGTTGCACCGATGAATACCTTTGGTGATAGATTTGTCACTGGTTATAAATGAAGCTCTTAGATGGAATATCCTTAGCTAAATCCTTCCAAATGCATCACCCACAATCTTCATTTCCACCAAAGGTAACCAGGTTTACCACAAATCACCTACGTCTAAATGCTACACGTGAAAGTAGCCATTGTACTAGTCATTTATACAATACATTAATAAACTATTAAATACAATGGATGTGCTAAGAGAATAAATAAACAACAATAAATTAAGACTGAATAGATATTCTTACTTAGAATTAATGAACCATTTCAAAGATTGCCCCCCTTTGGTGTATTTTTTTTTTTTTTTTTTTTTTTTTAAGACCTACATGATTTTCATCAAAGGTATGGCACTGGTTTTGCAAAAGTTACATTAAGCTTCTTTTTTTGTCTATATGGATCCTTGCCCAACTAGACAGTGACACAATGTGACACAAAACAACAAAAGATACTTTGTACAATCATGGCTCACTGTGGCAAGCATAGCTAAATAAACTTACACTTTGTTTAAAGAAAAAACAGCATTCCTTAATTGCAGATGCAGTTGGTTCTAAAGATTCAGTGGTATTAAATAACTAAAACGTTTTTACCCTCAAAACACCATACAAAATTGCATGGCACACATGCATTCGGTTACATTTCCGAGTAAAAAAGGAAACAAGTAAATCAATGGACTGAGCCCCAGAGTTGCACTGCAGAGTAGAACTTAATTCCATATTGATGAAAATAAAGTAGGCCTTTTACAGCAGTGTGCCTAACACCTTTCACCTCGCATTGTCTTTTGATGAAACCCTGCTGTGCAGTGCTGCCACAATGTCAAAATTCATCCATAAAATATATGCATCACTGGAGCTCCCCTTCTCCTTACTGTCATCACAAGACATATGTATACATACTGCTACTAAAGCCAAAGTGTGTATTATTCAGTGAGCGTCCAACTGCATGGCTGCTGTGTGATGTCCTCTGCCTCGAAGTCACAGTCTCAGTCCTCACTGTCCTCAGTGAACCAGTCTGGTAAGACACCATTACACAAAAGGCAGTGCACATCTCCAGTACTCTGTGGTCAGTCAGGCTTCTACACATTCATACTTGTAAATTGATGTTCCTACTCCTACTGTTTTCTTTGTTGGGTTTTTCTGTTTTTTGATCTTGTTTTTTTTTTTTTGTTTGTTTTTTGTGGGTGAATTTAAATACTAATCATACAAGACTACTTGGGTGCACCCAGGTCTGGCATATCTGTCCTGAACCTTCATCATATACAAACCTGGTGGAACTTTAAGATCAAATTGTTCAAATTCAGTAGTTTTCTCAACATCTGAACATAGCAGTGATCATTCATACCTTGAAAAGGGTAAATTTGTATAGATTTAATACGTATTAAATGCATTCTCATAATATAGAGACTGCTGTCTACTAAAACTTTTGGAATCCCATTCAAAAATGCCAGACTAGGGTGCAATCGCACTTTATACTCTTCAGCGTTCCCTCACCGGTCTAGCCCAATGAGTAAACGGCTCCTCTCCTCTTCCTTCTGGCTCTCGTTCTTGAGGTCTGCAAACACCTGGGTGAAGTAGTGTGGGTCTGAGTTGATCTGCAGCATCTTGGCACTCATCAGGTTGATTATGGACAGACAGCGGTCCCAGAAGGTCTCCTTTGAGCTTTCCACCAGGAATGGCTTGAGAGGATAGGAGATTTCATTGCCCATGTAGGAGTAGGACAAATAGAGACAGGTAAGAAGCACTGCCTGCAGCTCGTGTTCTGTGGCTAGTTCTGAAGAGACCACATCTCGACAGAGCATGTAAACAAAGACGACATTAGCTGGAGTGATGAAACCTTGGTCCTGCCAGCCTTGCAGCAGCAGGGAACGGTCTACACTGCGCAGCCATAACACTGGGTCAGTAGGAGAAAGGTGCTTGAGACGGTAGCACCTCCGGCACAGGAATTCACCGAGGCAGCGCAGCAGCTCGCTGGTCGAGGCTTGAACGATCACCCTCTTGGGTGTACCAGGAGCCACACTAGAGTTGGACAAAGGTGCTTTCTTGACAGATGAGGCCACATTGTTAGAGCTTTTAGAGCCTTGGTTGGATGGGCTTGACTGCTCCTGGGTGAATGTGGAGAGGTTGGCACAGGACTGTGACTTCTTCAGGTTCTCATTGTTGAGATGGGTGACGTTGTTCTGGTATGTCGTATTGGGCTGCACCTTCTTAGAACCCTTTTTCTTGGTCGAAACAGCTACTATCCGCTTCCATGGTAACACGTTGATGAGCGAGTGACGCTTCAAATTCTTGTCTTTGGCGTTCTTGCTGTTTTGAACAGCCGTGTAGGGGCCCACTGTGGCTGGACCATCCTCAAACAGGGCAGCCTTCCGGTAGCTGGGAGAGAGCGACAGGACGGTTCCCATAATGCCAAAGATGGATGTGCAGAGTCCTCACAGAAAATGCACAAAATATGCCTGGTACTGGAGCTGAGGATCTTGCCTCACTGCTTCCAAAATTGGAGACCCAGATACCAGGCTTAGTGTAAAGTCAGCATCAAAATGTGAAATGGTGCTCAGCCTAGACAACAATGGTGTCTGGGTGGAGAATAACTGAAGGAGCTCTTTCCTTCTTCCAGAATTCTTTTACTCCACTCCCTGTAGGAAATTAAGTTTAAATTTCATTAAGCGTTCACATATAGACTATGCATTTTTATTAATTGATTCTGTTATCCTAGGTTGCATTTCTCAAATTTTTCAATGGAAGAATACTATCATTGTTATCAATTTTTTTTTTTTAACTTGTGTAGCCATACCCATACCCACAGCCATTTGTTAGCCATAAATTTTATTTATCTAAGACAAGATACTGTGTGAACAACTGCCTAACTCTTAAGCACAATGCAAGTATAAGTCATCACTGGGTTGTTTTTGTTTTTGCCAATGCTGGGCCTAAGTGTGTAACGGATATCAAATCTACGATATCATGCTCAAAATAAAAAATCCATTAAATAGTAAAGTGGATGAAATAATTGCTGACTCACTACTCACTATGTATATGCCACATATATTTTTAAATTATATTTTATGTTAAGCAAATTCTTTATCTTTTTATTTATGTGGCATCTGCACCAAGAACAAATCCCTGTACCTGAATATTGTGATTCTAACGCAAATCTATTTATCCAGATAAGTAATTGGTATGCCTAAGAAAAATGAAATGTCCTCTGCCTCACCATCAAAAATCCACCAACAATAATTGTATTATTATTATTATTATTATTATTATTATTATTATTATTATTATTATTAAGCCAAATAAATAGACAGATAAAACATCGCTGTCTCTTTGGTGTTGTTCACTGACAATCTACCATCATAATGGAAAATCTTGTTTATCTGCCATGTAGTAGCCTGTATTTCACATGTACCTATCATATTAATCAGAAGAAGTTTCAAGGCTTAATACAAAGCCTTCATTGCCATTTTGCAAAAGCCATAACTGTAAAAATGATCATTTTGATTAAAAACAACAACAACAAGAAAAAACAAAAACAAAAAACAGATTATATGTGCTCCTATGGACAGCTGTTGATATTACAGATGTGAAAAAATCCCAACAATGTACGATATGTAGAATATTAGTGTGTTGGTTGAAGGTGGTAAAGCTGTAGATGAGTGATAAATCGATTAGTTCTGCAGCAGAGATATATCAGAGCTATATCTGTTCTCGGTAATATGTAGCTTGGGATTTATCCTATTCTGTTAGATAATCCTTTGCATTACAAGATGAAACATTTTGACAGTAATGTGATGTCTATTAGGAAGTGATGAACTGAGGAAAGGGCGATGCGGGAGGTGATGCGGCTGTCCAAGGTTCTGAAAATGTGCGGCGCTCATAAAACGCTCTGATGGGTGTAGGCCTGCGGATATTCCCTTTCCTCTTATATGTTTTCCTTCACAGCTCATCAACCATCTGTATTCATTGTAATTGTATTACTGTATTCAGTAACATTTCACCAAGCCCATGTTTACAATGAAGGCAATCAAATCAAACAGAAGCACATTTAAATAAATCGGGCTATTCATCTAATAGGTTGTAATCTATCATTTTTACGGTTCGTCCTCCATATGTCTGATCTTCATATCTCGGTATAGCTGTACAGCATAAGGATATTCATTGTACTTACCGCACAGTATTGCCCACCACAACGTGAGAAAACAAGAGCTGCAGTAATGGCTGCTTCTGTATATCCTTTAATATGCTGCGCATCAAGGTAGAACTCGGAAAATC
This sequence comes from Cranoglanis bouderius, assembly GCA_023630585.1. Lineage (NCBI taxonomy): Eukaryota > Metazoa > Chordata > Actinopteri > Siluriformes > Cranoglanididae > Cranoglanis > Cranoglanis bouderius. Next base: position 3,762,174 of record CM042562.1, on the reverse strand, counting down.
ATATCAATGAATGAGTTTTAAAATAAATAATAAAAAAAGCAGGAATAACGTAATAAAAAGCGAATCCAAAATGAAAATGGCGTTAACAACAACAACAACAAAAAAATAAAAACAAGGAGAATCCGTTAGTCTTGCCAGAGGTGTGGGCATGCAGTCAGTGATGTGCTCTGGTGCTTTTGCTGCTCTCTCTCTCTCTCTCTCTCTCTCTCTCACACACACACACACACACACACACACTCTCTCTCTCTCTCTCTCTCTCTCTCTCTCTCTCTCTCTCTCTGTCTCTGTCTCTCTCTCTCTCTCTCTCACACACACACACACACACACACACACACACACTCTCTCTCTCTCTCTGTCTCTGTCTCTCTCTCTCTCTCTCTCACACACACACACACACAATCTCTCTCTCCCTCTCTCTCTCTCTCTCTCTCTCTCTGTGTGTGTGTGTGTGTGTGTGTGTGTGTGTGTGTGTGTGTGTGTCGGTCAGAGATGCTGAGATGGAGGGATGGAGGAAGCAGCGCTATTGGTCCAAGCTTTACCTCAGCTTTGCGCAGTACAGCAGTGATGGAGCGCCTCTCTGCGCCCGGTCCCTGCTCCTGCTTTCACACAGCTCCACCCACACACATCACATCGCGTAATCAAAACCCTCTAACATTCTCATCTGTTTCTAACACCACGTCTGTCATTTTACATTTTAACAATACGCTCCACCATGGGAGGGGGTGGATCACATCTCACATATACGGTTTTGACATGTGAGTAATATGTGATCACTTGAAAGTGAACTTCAACATACTGCATGCCCTGAAATTGCACACGTGAACTCAAGTAAACATGACAGCATGTGAATAAATGTGATAAATAGAATGTCCTACATGTGAAAGCGAATGACTCCTGTGGGGGAAAAATACGTGAATATATGGGGAAAACATCATGTGGGAAAAAAAAAAAGAATGAATCATATGAAGGAATCACATGCAGAAATAAATTCATCATGTGAAAAATAAACGTGTGACAATAAATGCAATAAGTGCAAAACCATGCAAGCAATCACATAAAATGTAATGATTTATGTGAGAAATCACTTGTGAAAATAAATGAATCGTGAAAGAATATTCTGTGAAAATAAATAGCCTAATGAGTGAAAGAAAATGAATTGTGAAAAATCACTTGTGAAGATAAATGAGTCATGTGCCAAATGAAATGTGAAAATTAATAAATCATGGGAAAAGAATCACATATGGGGAAAAAAACATGTTTGTCTCTAATGACAATTTTAATAAATATGTGAGAAAGTCTGTGAGTGCAAAGTTCAAGCATAGAAAGCTCTATGGCTCTAACAAATAAGCAAATTGTACAAATTTAAATAATGAGCCTAATATTTGAATAGTTCTACTATTACTACTATAGCTGAAATATGTTCATATAATAAATTCTGTGGAATAGGGTGTGAACTCCTGCTATACAGTGGGTATGGAAAAGAATCACCTGCCTTAAAAAATAATCACATTTTGTTGCTTTTCTGCCTGAAATGAAGACAGACAGTTTTTGTTTTATCCAGCTGTATTTACTCAGTGCAACTTATAACATCCAAGTGAAAGATATAACACCAACATGTCAGAAAAAAAATTAAAAAATTTAAAAAACAGAATCACTGAGTTGGAAAAAGGATCACCCCCTTGCTTTAATTTGCCTTAATTATTTAATTACAGCCTTTAGTCTGTTGGGATATGTCTCTACTGACTTTGCACATCTAGATATTGCAATATTTGCCCACTCTTCTTTGCAGAACTGCTCAAGTTCAGTTAAATTTGATGGTGACCGTTTGTGGACTGCAGTCTTCAAGTCATTCCACAGATTTTCAATGGGGTTTAAGTCTGGGCTCTGACTAGGCCATGCAAGGACATTCACCTTTTTCTCCTTCAACCACTGTGTGGTCAGTTTTGCTGTGTGCTTTGGGTCATTGTCATGTTGGAAGGTAAACCTTCTTCCCATTGACAACTTTCTGGCAGAGGGCAGCAGATTTTCCTCAGGAATTTGAAGGTATTTTGCCCCATCCATTTTCCTTCTATCCTGACAAGTGCTCCAGTCCCTGCTGTAGAGAAACACCCCCATAACAGGATATTACCACCTCCATGCTTTACTGTAGGAATGGTGTTATTTGGATGGTGAGCTGTATTGGATTTCCGCCAGACATATTGTTTGGTGTTGAGGCCAAATAATTCAATTTTAGTCTCATCTGACCATAACACCTTTTTCCATTTGGGCTCAGAATCTTCAAGGTGCGTTCCTGTGGCCTTTCTTGAGGAGTGGCTTTTTTCTTGCAACCCTCCCATACAAGCCACCTTCGTGGAGAATTTGTGATATTGTTATCACATGCACACAATGACCACTCTTTGTTATAAATTCCTGCAACTGCTTCAGAGTTGCTGTAGGCCTCTTGGTAGCCTCTCTGACCAGTTTCCCCCTGGCTCTTTCATCCAGTCTGGAGTGACGTCCTGATCCGGGGAGGGTCTGTGTTGTACCGAATACCTTCCACTTCTTAATAATAGACTTCACTGTGCTTCTAGGCATTGATAAAGCCTTTGAATTTTTTTTTTCTATCCATCTCCTGACTTGTACCTGTCCACAACATTACCCCGGAGATCTTTTGACAGTGCCTTGCCACCCATAGTCGATTGTTTGCTTCAGCTGCACTACAAAATGCTCCAGGAAAGCTCTTTTCATGCTGAGCCGATCAAAATGACCACAGCTGATCACAGTTGAAAGTCAAATGGCTTTGTGTGCCATTGAGAAGGTGATTAGCTACACCTGATTGAGTTTACAAGTCATTTTTAGGAGGGGGGGGGGGGGGGGTGGGGAATCCTTTTTCCAACTCTGTGATCCTGGTTTTTTATTTACAATTTTTTTTTCTGACATGTTGGCGTTATATCTTTCACTTGGATGTTATAAGTTGCACTGAGTAAATACAGTTGGATAAAACAAAAACTGTGTCCATCTTCATTTCAGGCTGAAAAGCAACAAAATGTGATTATTTTAAAGGGGGGTGATTCTTTTCTAAATCCACTGTACATACTAATTAGTACCACCGCGTGCGCCCCATTTGTAAAAACCTGGACACACCACTGAATTTTAAACTCTTATAATTCATTACTCATAGTGCGCAGAAGTTGGAATAAAGGGCCTTGTATTCTGATATTTAGATTATTATACGGAACAGAGCCAACTGGAAACCACGCGGCACTACAAGCTCCAGAATGCGCTTGCTCGTCACTACATATTCCTGGTGCTTTTCGCAAGGGGTTGTGGGTAGGCAGGTTTTGAATAGGGAAGATGGCAGCCGCGGCAGTGGTTGAGTTTCAGAGAGCTCAGTCTCTTATTAGTACGGATCGAAACGCTTCTATCGATATTTTACATTCTATAGGTAAGCCGTTTCAGGTGTTTTTTTTTTTTATTTCAGTATTTTCATTTACACATGTATTAGTGATTGTGAGGCAGACTTTCCCCAGGCGTGAGCCGGCTGCCGCGGTGCTGACTCACTGCACTGTGTAGCCGCTATAATCATGCTAACTGGCTAGCCTGGTGAAGCTCTTCACCTAGCCCTGTATGCCACATTAGCTTAGCGTGCTATGCTAACCAGCCAGCGTACTGGTCAAGGCCGCGATGACAGAGATGATATTTAGCTAACGCTGTGTAACGTGAAAGCAAAAGAGCAAACGTTACCCGTTTACTTACGTAATTATAAATGCTTTTGTTTCTAGCATTTTAGTTGTTCTCGTGACTGGCTGGGTGTCCAACTGAAATAACATTAGTTAGTTAATCAACTTCTTGTACACCGGGGTTTAGAGAAAGAGAGAGAGAAAGAGAGAGAGAGAGGATGTTCTCGCATTCTGATTTCGCTAGCTAGCTAGTTAGCTTCCTAGCTACCATTTTAGATTTGCGCTAGAGAACCTTAACAATAAGCGGTTAATGTTCGCGCTACTTGTACAGCCAGCGTTAATTAGTAAGATAATTAACGTTATTTAGTAAGATAGCCGAGTAACGTTGCCTTTACGTGTGCTTAGGTTTGTTCCTAGCCTTTAGTGTTTAGTTTTTCATAATAATTTGTCATGGTAATGGCAGTACATGAAGTTTGACGGGTTTCCAACGGAATTCTAGTTCTTTCCCGTAAAAAGTATTAAGCCGGTAAAGTAAATGTTAGCTAGCTAATGCTAACGTCACTGAATGAAATAGCTAACTGAATATGTAGCTAACTAACGTTGACAGACTACAGGATTGCTGTGTCTTAAACAGTTTCTCGTCTTTAACTTGTGAGCTAAACTGCTTGCGGATTCAAGTATCTCCAAATTCAAAACACTAGTTTGGGTGAAATTTTAATAATTTTTAAAAAGTCCAATAGTTAAGGTTTTTGCCCATGAGCTGAACACTGGTTCTGTGGCCATACAGTACCTTAAACACAACCTTATGTGTACTCTTTTCTGTTTTAGCATTTCTCACTACCAAAGTGTGCTTAAACTTATGTGCAAACAGGTTACTGTCGTTTACTTGATCTGCTTATGTCATTCTTTCAGCTGTGTATACAATACTATTAAGCGCCTAATCTCTGCGTGGTGTTTCCTCAGTCAGGCGAGATGTTCAGCAGGATGATGAAGAGGCGGTGCGTGTCAAAGAACAGAGCATCCTGGAGCTCGGCACTCTACTGGCTAAGACAGGACAAGCTGCAGGTCAGATCCTTCATCCTGTCATCAACCCATGTGCCTCCCTCAGTTGTGTTACAACAACCTTGGACATCAATCCCACTGATAGTAGTTTTCATGACGTGTTAGTGTTAGGGATGCACGTTTTCCACTTTCAATGCAACTCCAATGTCAGACCACTGCGTTATCACCCGATACTGACACCGTCACAGTAACTAAGACAACGCTCTCCAAGCTTCTGATGCCAAGTTGTGCAAAACATCAGCACTGCTTTAAGACAGGTTGTGTCAAGACCGGTGTTCTCAGTCGATATGCGTCTCTCCATAAAATACTTTTAGTAGATCAGGCCTGAAAAGGGTTGAGTCTGATCTAATTCTGGATCGGTTCAAGTGCAAGTGGTTTTATTGTCATTTCAACATGTACAGCTGGTACAGTGCACAGTGAAACGAAACAACGTTCCTCCAGGACCATGGTGCTACATAAAACAACCACAGTTAGCATCGGTACAACCACAGTTAGCATTAAGGCCCTTTGTTTCATATCACTCATATCACTAAAATGTTATACTTTGTCTTTCCAGAGCTTGGAGGGCTCCTGAAGTTTGTCAGACCTTTCCTGATCTCCATAAGCAAGGCAAAGGCGGCACGACTGGTTCGCTCTCTGTTGGATCTTTTCCTGGATATGGAGGCAGCCACAGGACAGGAGGTTGAGCTGTGTCTGGAGTGCATTGAATGGGCCAAAGCTGAGAAGAGGACATTCCTCCGACAGGCTCTTGAGGTAACTAGGTTTGCTGTGTACACTTTGACATTTAGAGAGGCTGCATGGATGAGCAGTATTGTAAGGAAGTGAGAAAATGAGACTCAAGTGTGACGTATGACTTTTGTCCAATAGGCTCGTTTGATCTCACTTTATTTCGACACTAAGAGGTACCAGGAGGCTTTGCAGTTGGGTGAGTTATTTTACAGAAAATTCTTTTTTTTTCTCAATGCAGTTTGATTGCAGTATTGATTTTGTAGCATTTGCACTTGGGCAAGATTTACATATTACCACTCTTCCTCCTGATATGATTTCAAGTTTCTTCATAAACATTAGTTATGAGTAATGGAGCTGATACAATGCAAAGACTGAATAGATATATTGTTCCATGCAAAATTGGTGTGTCGAAGAATTAAGAAGTGATTGAGAATCAGTTTAGATGCAAGGATTATTTTTGGATAATCTGTTGAATTGTTCCTCAGAATCCCAGTTACTCCAGGAACTGAAGAAGATGGATGACAAAGCTTTACTTGTGGAAGTCCAGCTGCTTGAGAGTAAAACCTATCATGCGCTCAGTAACCTGCCCAAGGCCAGAGCTGCCCTCACCTCTGCCAGGACCACAGCCAATGCCATCTACTGTCCACCCAAACTTCAGGCAGCTTTGGACATGCAGTCAGGCAAGTCTTAAACACATACTGCCCACACATTAAACTTTACAGTGTCATGGTTGTATATTGTGAATATTGAGATATTGGAACTGCATTCATACTTCCTGTCAGGTATAATTCATTTAAGTCTCCATAGACTTGCACTGTAATGGCTGAAATGATGATTACAAATATTTTGCTCAATATTGAAACAAGTTCTATTTAAGGAACAGAATAGTTTTTACACTATAATTTTATGATGTTAAACCCAGAAACATGGCTTTCTTTCCCACTGCAAAATATAAGCTTGTATCCCTTCATATATAAATCTTTCAATCAGAATAAGAGTGCTCCTTATGTTCATTAACTTTATGGATCTTATAAAAGGTTCATATAAACATAAGAGTCAAATAAGTATGTAATCAGCCAAATGAGCAATGGTAATTATCAAATAAATACATAAATATGCCTCTGCAGTACATAACAAACAGTTCAAACACATAAATGGAAAAACATGGTTTAATAGCACCACATTTAGGATGAGTCAATTAGCTAATTTTAGCTAGGCTCACCAGTATTGCTGTCAGTTACATTTGAGTAATTGTGCTATGCTTAATAACAGACGGTAAGAATGTTGTATTATTATCTCTGAGATGAGGTATATGTATGTTCTCTAGGCATTATCCATGCTGCTGAAGAGAAGGATTGGAAGACCGCGTATTCTTACTTCTTTGAGGCTTTTGAAGGTTATGATTCCATCGACAGCCCCAGGGCCATCACTGCGCTGAAATACATGCTTCTCTGCAAAATCATGCTCAACTTGTAAGTAAAAGAGCAACTTGTAGAAGCTCTCTTAAGAGTCTAAATTTTGTCCTATCTTGAGTAATATATATTTTTTATTATATAAGCTTCCATTAGATAACACTAGATTAATTGCAGGTACATATGTCGTGTAAATAATAGCCGTTTCATGAGTGTGATAAAAAATGGCCTATGCTTGATGACCAATAATCATCTATTAGTAGAATAAACTTTAGAAAATGATATTGGAAGAGATTTTCACACACAGACTGGAAGCATTTACTCCCGAACAAAGTGCTGGCTCACCCTACGTGTGTGACACAGTGACAGGCGAACGTAAATTTTTTATGTACATGCACAGCCCCGAGCCATAATTTCAGTGACAGCGGAAAGTGACAGTTAATTTGAGATTTTTTTTTTCTTCAATTATTTTCAAATTATGTATGGTGCAGTACAGTGACAAATCAAACCAGTTACCTCAAATGATTCCTTTCCTTTGACCAATCCAATGCCGAGTGTGGTCTGATGTTTCTTCAGTTCCCTACTCGCATTCCTAATTTACTCTGTGACTCACAAAAATGGAAGAAAAGGTATCCTGTCTCATAAAAGCTTTCATTAAATGTGTATGGAAACATTACAAAGAAAAGTAGAGCTTGGAAGGAAGTAGCAAAGATCATTTGGTGTCTCTGGTGAGTGACCGTCACTAGTACAATTAGCTTGCTTTACTACTCTGCCTACAAAGCCTAGCATGTAACATGTAAATCAAGCAACTGATACCCACACTATTGAGTGAAATTGAGTGGGGAAAAATTGTTTTGATATCACTACTACCACTTCTCATTGAGAAAACAAACAAAATGTCCCTAAGTGACACCAGTACTGGTTGCTACACATCCATAAGAGACGAGCTACAAATGAGATGAGAGACTTGTGGCTCACTAGTGTGAATGTAGCGTTATACCGTTAGTGGACAAGCTGAGGTCAGTACACACTCCTGAAAATCTCACTTTGTTCTCAGGCCGGAGGAAGTCCAAGCCTTGATCAGTGGCAAACTGGCCTTGCGTTATGCTGGGAGACAAGTAAGCCTTGTTTCATGTCTGTATTTAAGTGGTTTGTTTGAGAATTGTTTTCCTGTATGTGTACAAACTGTGCACCTTCTCCTTTTCTGCCTTTTCTATAACAGACAGACGCACTAAAGTGTGTAGCGCAAGCCAGCAAGAACAGATCATTAGCAGACTTCGAAAAGGTGAGACCTGCTGATGCTTACATAGGCAAATTCAAGTTTTCCATCTTTTGCTTATTGCCTAAGCTTGTTTCTCGTGCATGTCCACACATGAAGGCGCTGACTGAGTACACAAAAGAGCTGAGAGACGATCCAATCATCAGCACACACCTGGCCAAACTCTATGACAACTTGTTGGAGCAGAACCTTATCCGGGTCATTGAGCCCTTCTCCAGAGTACAGGTAATGCACACATCCTAAACAATAACTAATCAAACTAAACCACACATAATATGAGCTCATTTGTCAGGTTAATGGGTTTTGCAGCAGTATTGTTGGTGCTGATTTTGTAACTTAAAAATAAAACAACTCTGAAATGCTGTTTTTTATTGGATTGGTTGGCTTTATTGGCTTCTGCCTCTGATGATCTTTTGTTTTATTTTCTAGATAACACACATATCAGATCTCATCAAACTCTCAAAGGTAAGTTACTTGTGTAGCTTGGGCCATATGGAATTTATTCTTTTCATTTTTACTTTTTTTGAATTCACAATGGACTTAATATTTACTTTAATGAGCTAACGCAGAACACACATGCTTATTAGTGTGTGTGTGTGTGTGTGTGTGTGATGTGAAATCAGAACTGGCTAATAAATTAAGCTGACATGTAACTAAACCCTCCGATCTTGTAAACCGGGGAGCTTAATCGTTTTGTCTTACAGGGTGATGTCGAGAGAAAGCTGTCGCAAATGATCCTGGACAAGAAGTTTCATGGTAAGTTATTCAAGTTCATTCTAACTGGGGGTATTTATAAAGGATTGAGTACACCGAGTTGTTAGTTATTATTGCAACATACATTATATGGCCAAAAGTTTGTGGACACCTGACCATCACGCACATATGTGAGTCTTCCCCAAATTGTTGCCACAAAGTTGAAGCAAACGATTGTATAAAATTTCTTTGTATGCCACAGCATTAAAATTTCCCTTCACTGGAACTAAGAGGCCCAAACCTGTTCCAGCATGGCAACAGCTATGTTTCCATCCAAGTTTCGAATTTAACTTGTGTGGAAAATTTAAATATCGCATAAAACATTTGCGAATAAAGCACCGTTTCCATCCCATGTATTCAAGCGAACAAAATTGTCACTTCTGTGGAAACCGGACATCTTGCTGTCCGCCATTTTTACTTTTCTGAGCCGATTATCCAATCACGTGATTTCATGTGATTTGGCAAAGTCACATGACTTTTTTTTTTTTTTTGATGCACATCGAAAAATTTATTCTGTAAATGCTTATCCATCATAGTTTACGCACGTCTTCTTATCAAATAAAAAAACTATCTGTCTCAATTGAGCGGTTAAGTTTTTTATGTGCATAAAAATATGTGGATTGAAACATAGCTAGTGATCCTGTGGAGAAAGTGAGCTCCATGCAGACATGGTTTGCTCGGATGGAGAGGAAGCACTCGAGTGGCCTGCACAGAGCCCTGACCTCAACCCCACTGACCACCAACTGCATCCCAGGTCTCCTCACCTGACAGCAGTGCCTGACCTCACTAATGGTTTTGTGGCTGAATTGGCAAATCCCCACAGCGCCACACTAAAATCTAGTGGAAAGCCTTCCTAAAACAGTGGAGATTATAACGGCAAAGGGGGACTACATCTGGAATGACATGTTCAGAAAGCACGTGGCCGTGATGGTCAGGTGTCCACAAACGTTTAGCCATACAGTGGAACTCAGTGCCACAACCCTAGCATTGTGTGTGTGTGTCTCTTTTTATTGTAGGCATCCTTGACCAAGGTGAGGGAGTCCTGATCATATTTGAGGAGCCTCCTGTTGATAAGACCTATGAGGCAGCCCTCGAAACCATCCAGAACATGAGCAAAGTTGTGGACTCACTGTACAACAAAGCTAAGAAGTTGACATAGGTATGTTTCAAAGTAATTGCACTTCCATTTTTTGCATCCACTGATTTCTAAAGCCATAAATATTTAAACTGTTAATGATGGTATGAGTCGTAAGGCCCTTAATTTGTCTTTTGACCTGTGGTTTGAATGAGTAATTATTTTCTTCTCTCTTCCAGAACAAACACAAAAGGATGCTGCTCTGCAGAGAGGATGTGTGTGAGTGTATGTCTGCATGTGTGTGTGGCCAACATGTGGAACCTTTTTTTGTCAAGGCGAGAAGGGACAATATAGAGTAAGAATCACAAATTTCAACGGGATTCACTTGTTCCAACTGAGTTTTTAACTCCTCTTTCAATGGACAATTTCATCCTTCTCTTCTTAATTTTGATGGTTTTTTCCTCCCCGATGTATCTCTCATCGGCCAACATGGCCATCAGGGAATATTGTACAACTACAATAAAGTCTCATAAAGTCACCGTATAGCATTGTATAACTCTTCTACGGTTTAAGTTACAGCCTCTTAAGGTGCAATACTGACCTCACTGTGGGTAAGGGGGGGAACTGTGGGTAACTGTGGCTGTCTCCATTAGTCCTCATGGGAACATATATTATCCTGCGTGCAGGAAGATACCATTAGGAAGTGACATAACCAGGCATTTATTACATTTGCATGGTTAGGGCCTTAGATAGTTCTGTAGCAAGCACAGTCGCCAGCAGTCAGACCAGTCACAGCCATTTTGTTCAGATTCTGTATTATACGGTTTAACATTTGCTCTGGCAGTATACTTTTCATTATACACATTGTCTTTAAACCTATAAACATGTTTGCTGTATTAAGCACCCTAGAGTTGTCCTGTTATGAAAATAGCATTACAAATGCTAACGTTTGACTGCAGTAGAAATAAATTTCTTTTTATTCCACTGAACTATAAAAGCTCCACTATAAAAGTTCCTTCAAAAACACAGATCATTATCTGAGACTATTTTTCCCGTGTGTTAAAACACAGATCTCGTGTGATTTTATGCTTTGTGTTGCAGGAGTGACACAGGCCTGACAATACGATATTTTACAGATTTTTTTTTTTTTTTTTTCCCCCACGTTAAGATTTCTTGCATGTCTTTATGATTCATTTGGATATTTTATACTTTGAGAAGTTCATGCTTGCTTTTGTACCTAAAATGGTAAGGTGTGAATGAATACTTCTAGATATCTTGGAATGGAAGTTAAAAAAAAAAAAAAAAAAGTTTCACTTCAAAGAGGTGTTAGGAATTGATTTGCTCACATTGCTCACTCTCTATTGGGATGCGCATTTGAATTATTTCATTTTTTTGTAAAGAAAAACATGACTACTAAACATGTGGTTACTGATGAATATACCAGTTAACATTTTACCTTTGTGTGGAGGACTTTTATTTTTCCTGTGTGGTAAACGATCTAAGCATAAATACAGGCCTTTGACATGACTGTGTTAGACAGCAGAAATTCAGATGTGTTCATGAAATTTGACCTGAAGCAAACAATTTCTATATCATGCTGCCTAAGTGAGATCATTTAGCCTTGTTTTCTCAAAGGCCAATAAGGAAAAGTCCATACAGTCATGTAAGCACTCAATAATAATAATAATAATAATAATAATAATAATAATAATAATAATAATAATAAAACAGCATGAATAGAGTAGGATCAGATCAACAGGAGAGATTATGCATTATTTTGTACAAAATACTGAACAGTTTGGCTTCTCTTTCCTCCTTTGGTTTCCTTGCACTTGTATGTAATCGGATCACGTCTATTTCTGATTTACCAACACAAACACTTGTTTCACAATTAAATCAGTATCAAATGTGCAAATGTTGTTTTTAAACCTATAATCGCCCAGTCTATCTAGTGTTTAGCTGACCTCAAATAAATCATTTCTAGTCATAAACATCTGAACTGAGTTGAAATATTAAATTGCATTTGATATTTAGGATCTTTTGTGCAGCAGTTGACCTTGCTGTAATGTGTACCTGAAGACTGCATATCAGATTGAATTTGGCTGGTGTGTGGGTTTAGCATATGACACTTATCTGTTCCTTCATCATTAGACACGCTCCAGCTTGAGTACAGACTGGTCATTGCTAGCGTGTGCCGTAATCCAGCAGAGGAGAAAGATTAAACCTACTTTCTTCCAGATCACTATTGACATTTTTCTGGATGGGGAAAATCCGATCTCCCAGAGCCTTGAGTGAAAATGGAAATGAATGACTCCTTACTGAGCCAAGTCACAACTGCAGATTAATCAGCAGTCCTGACAGAAAAAAAAAATCAACACCGACTGTTTTCTTAGCATTTTTAATGAAAATGAATGTGTATCACACAATAAAAAGTTTGAGATAAATGTGTCAAGTACGTGTACACCATCCAAACTATTTCTCCCTTCCTTCCTCATACACATAATTTGAAGCTTATTAAATGCAAAGTTCACATGTGATTGGATGAAGTATCATCATGGAAGTGGCAAATATTTATTTTAGAAGTGGTACTACCTTTGATAGTACCAGATATCAGATAAAGCATACAGTAATTTCTGTCAAAACTGATGTTCACGTTTTATTTTTTTTTTCGACAACCCTGTTATGTTAGGAAGAAAACACAACAGGGTGTCCTGTTATAACAAAATAACTGACATGGCTGGTGTGACATGGCCTGCTAGCTCACTGAAGTTGATTCATTTTCAATAACAGTATGACCTTGACCGTGTCTGTCAATGATTACAGTATATTTTCCTTATTAAAAAATGTCATTGTATCTGAGACATCCATGAAACAAGTTAGTTCCAGTTGTGACATATCTAACAGCAGCTATAAACAGTTATGGTCTCCTTTTTCTGTCTCTTGAAGGCAATAAAACAACACAAAAGCAACGTATGTTACTGAGACACCAGAAACATCCTCTTTATGGCTTTTAACTTTGTTATAAAGCGTTGACACTAGAGGTTCCTTCCATAAATGTTAGAAAATGAAAGCCTTTCCTTACACAAAGCTTCACTTCATAAATTTTCTTTAGCATATTAGTAGGCTTAGATCAGCTTATGTGGCCATACACGTCCCTGTGAATGATCTGTTACTGCAGAAATGATAACATTAAAACGATCGTATATTTTCAGAGCTGATAATTAATCATTACTTGTGACTTATAAGCCTGAACGCTCGGTTTATCGTGTTCTTCCGGAGACTTTTACTTTGAAACGAGACAGAGGCGGAAATAAAGGTAGTGTAGCCAGCTTCACTTGGTGCTCAGTGTTCTACCTGTGCGCGTGGAATGACGGGTTTCCTGTCATTTCGGTTTATTAGTGGAAGTTTACAATGGCAGTGCAACGCCGAGGAAACGTTAAAACCGCAGACACAAGTACCACTGAGAAAAAAAATAAAAGGTAACACGTTTCTTTCCCACCGCAGCCAGTTCATCTGCTAACCAGCACCTGTGTGTAGTTTGGGTTGAATCCCAAATGGCTCCCTATACACTGTAGCCCAGTATTGCAGCAGCCTACATGTAGTGCAGTGCATAGTGCATAATGGTGCCTATACTATAAATAACCAATTGTTAAAAACTGCAAGGATTGCATATGCTCTGCATCTCTAACAGATGTATGTGTATGCAAGGTGTGTGTGTGTGTGTGTGTGTTTGTAAGAGTGATCAGCAAATCTGTAAATGTATGAGATTGTGGCATGTTTCTGGGGCAGGGGGATGGCACAGAGACAGGCTTCATCATACAGAGGATACACTGCCCTCCTGCTGGCCCCCCTCGGCACATGTGCACTACTGACCTGGCTCTGGTCAGTCTGGACTAATGACGTCATGGACACTATGGCCTCCAGAGGGGAAGTACTCACACAGCCCAGAGTGTTCATGGTCCAGTGCTCGGAAGATTATCAAAAATACAAGCACTTCCCAGGTATTACTACATGTATCCGTTTTATCATTTGCTTTCCTGCGGAATTAAGCTCAAGCCCTTTTCTAGCACATCTGATCCACCTAGTCTGTCTGAGTCTTCTGAAGTGGAGGGTCCAGGACTCCGCTATACATACATCACTTTACAAATACGAGATAAGATTATGTATCAGATAAAAGTATCTTAAGTAAACCTTAGTTAAAAGCTGTTATAAAAGTTCTCTGAGCAGCTGGAGAGGAGTAGGAGTTAATCCTAGGAGTAAATTTTATGACAATTGTCGTAAATCGATTTAAAAAACAAAAAAACAAAACCCACACCACATGTTTGTGGTACGAGCAAAAAGAAGTGCAACAGAAGTAAGACACATTCTGAACAGAGTGGAATTCTGTGTTCAAGGTTTAGTCTTTTCAAGGTTTAGTCTTTTCAAGGTTTAGTCTGTTCAAAGTTCAAGGTTTAGTCTGTTCAAAGTTCAAGGTTTAGTCTTTTCAAAGTTCAAGGTTTAGTCTTTTCAAAGTTCAAGGTTTAGTCTTTTCAAAGTTCAAGGTTTAGTCTGTTTAAAGTTCAAGGTTTAGTCTTCAAGGTTTAGTCTTTTCAAAGTTCAAGGTTTAGTCTGTTCAAGGTTTAGTCTGTTCAAGGTTTAGTCTTTTCAAGGTTTAGTCTTTTCAAGGTTTAGTCTGTTCAAAGTTCAAGGTTTAGTCTGTTCAAAGTTCAAGGTTTAGTCTGTTCAAAGTTCAAGGTTTAGTCTGTTCAAAGTTCAAGGTTTAGTCTGTTCAAAGTTCAAGGTTTAGTCTGTTCAAAGTTCAAGGTTTAGTCTGTTCAAAGTTCAAGGTTTAGTCTGTTCATTGGTGACATCTGTTTGTTTTCTGTTCAAACAAAAGTGCCACCGAACCCAAATGCAAACCCTACAGCTGATTGTAAGAGAAATAAGAAAATGAGAAAAGATGGTAGATTTTGGTTTAATCTTACTAGGCAGGATAATAAGTGGTTTAGAGAGATGGTGCAGGTGATTAAAGAAAAAAAAAAGATTAAAGGAAAAAGTGTTTCTAGTGCTACTTTGCTGGTTGGTGTCATATTTTATTATTTATTTATACACTCACTGTCCACTTTATTAGGAACACCTGTACACCTGCACATTAATGCGGTTCGCTAATCAGCCAATCATGTGACAGCAGCTCAGTGCATAAAATCATGCAGATACAGGTCAAGAGTTTCAGTTAATGTTCACGTTAAACATCAGAATGTACAAAAAAAAAGTGATCTTAGTAACTTTAACCGTGGCATGGTTGTTGGTGCCAGATGGGCTGGTAGAGATCAGATGAGAATGACCAGACTAGTCTGAGCTGACTGGACATTTATAGTAACTCAAATAATCACTCTTTACAACCATGGTGAGCAAAAAAAGAATCTCAGAATGAACAACACATCAAACCTTGAGGTGGATGGACTACAGCAGCAGAAGACCACATCAGGTTCCACTCCTGTCAGCCAAGAACAAGAATCTGAGGCTATCATGGGCACAGACTCACCCAAACTGGGCAGTTGAAGACTGGAAAAAGACCAGGTGATTTTTTTTTTTTTTTTTTTCTTCTATAATTTTTAACTGTCCAGTTTGGATGAGTCTGTGCCCATGATAGCCTCAGATTCAGATTCATCTGGTACCAACAGCCATGCCACGATTAAAGTCACGGAGATCACAATTTTCCACATTTTAATGTTTGATGTGAACATTAACTGAAGCTCTTGACCTGGTATCTGCATGATTTAAAAAAAATTTTTTTTGCATTGTGTTGCTGCCACATGATTGGCTGATTAGACTACTATATGTGTACAGGTGTTCCTAATAAAGTGGACGGTGAGTATAATTCCTGTGTGAAGTTAGCACTTATGTGTCATGCTGACATTTACACAGTGTTCACAATGGCATTTAACAGGAGAATAACATTTCAAACATAAGGGATAATGGTCGGGTTTCTCTGTTAACTCCTAAAAACAAAAGAGATTCTTTTCTTACTTCCCATTTCCCAGTGCTATTCAGTGTCAAATGAATGAGAAAACCTAATATAGAAGTAGTGGAAACAGCAGATGTTGGACTTCAGTGCAGCTGTATAACGCAGTCGCGCTGAGTTACAGCAGAGACCTGGTTCAGCTAGTGATGTACTAGAGATCTTTGAGATGACAAGCACAATGGTGTTGAACGATGGTAGTGAAATTTGAAGCTTTGGAAGCTGATCTGTTTGACCTGAGAGTACAGATGAGGAGATGAGAGAACTGGGCAGACTACGAAAGAGCTGTTGCATCACTCTCTCTAGATACTACCTGCCGAAGAGCATTGTGGGTAAAACTGTTAACCAAAATGAATAGAAAACAGACCAACATATAAATAAAAGTTCCCATGTTAATTATAAAGCTTTATGTGCAAGTCATTCATGGTTGATTTTTCTTTTAATGCCTTGTAGCCGGCTGTTTGATGGTACGTGTTAATTTTAAAAAAATCAGAAGAAGACAGCGTTCCTGAAAATATACTATAAGAGCTTAAGAGAATGATACTGTGATTAGATGAAGCACTATATAATGTGCTTTTATTTATATTTACAATCTACGTGCTGTTTTACTCCTGAGATCAAATGAACAGAGCATTCAAATGTGGCAAGTCCGAAATGGAAACTAGCCAAATAGTTTGGTTTTGATTCGATTACCGATTAAATGTGTGTGAGTAAAAGCACAGATGTGTGTCTTTTTGCTTCCGCTTTCCACTGCTCTTTACACTTTAAGAGTACTCTTTAATCCTAAAGAACGTCTAGTAATTGCTCCTAATCCCAGGCCTAAGTGTAGGAGTCAGTTTCCTCATTTCTATTAATTTCTTGCCACGTAAGAATAAAAATGTTATTCTAAGTGGCTTTCTGCACACCGACCCAGATCTCCTAATAGTGATCATTCCACAGATTAATTAGGATCTCTGACCACACATTCAGATTTGATTTGGAATAGCCGGATTGTGTTTTCTGAGGTAATTGAGTGCTCCCATGTTGATGAGAGAGGGCAGAAATATTGAGACACGAAATCATGATCGGTAACTAGGGAGCAGGAATAGAGAGAGACGGAGCTCAGTTTATTTCTCTGGCAGTACAAGAGCTACTATTAGAACCCAGGGGAGCATTTGAAGCCGTAATAGATATTTTATTGTTAGATGACTTTTATTTCCACTAGATGAGTGGCCTGAGAGGCTGAGAGGATGAAAGTATAAAAATAAAAACGTTGTATAAACGGTTTTCTTCTGACTACAGGAATCAGCAGTACTAGCAGCAGTACTAATATGATGCTATTTATTTATTTATTGCATACTCCAGCAAAACAGCATTGCATATTTTGAGTCGTATGGTAAAGTGAAAGTGACGGCCAATGTATGGTAACCCCATGTTACCAGTGTTCTCCTCATTTGTAAGTCGCTTTGGACAAAAATAAATGTAACGCATACTTGGAATTTGTCCTCTGCATTTAACCCATCCAAGTTAGTGCACACACGTTAGGAGTTGTGAGTAGTGAACACACACACTACAAACCGTGAACACACCCGGAGCAGTGGGCAGCCATTTTTGCTGCAGCGCCCAGGGAGCAGTTGAGGGTTAAGGGCCTTGCTCAAGTGCCCAACAGTGGCAGCTTGGCGGAGCTGGGATTTCTTATTATTGCATCAATTTAATAGCTTCCTGGCAAACGCATGGGGCATGGGTGGTTGGGATAGACTTGCTTATTAAAAATGGTCTAGTCTTGTTTATGCTGATCCACGTTATAAATCCAGGATTATTTAAAGGTGTCAGTAATTAAATTCAGAAAACTCAGTAATCCATATATGAAGAACAAGTTCCAGGTGTTTAGACATGGAATGGAAAAGTGAGCACCGTAAGGGGTGACTCCATTTACATTTATATGGAAGAAGTTCCATTTGCAAAATAAATGGTCACATGACATTGCAGTATCGGCTGTATAGCTGCTCAGGAATTTCTTCAACATGAACGTGATTCATTAAGTTTGTATGAATTGCATTAAAGTAATAGACGTGGCGTTCGGCGGTTTTTTAGCATTAGAACTGAATGTGTTGGAATTAATCTCTGCTGGAGTTTAGTGATGCTCCAGGACTTTTCAAACTATGCATTCAGTGCTTCTTTAATAAATCTGTTACATCTTTGATGTAACCCCCCACCCCCCACAAAGCATGCTGGTAGGTGGATAGGCGATTGTAAATGGTGTGAGTGCGAATGAGTTTGAATGGGAGTGTGCATGGTGCCCCCATGTTACCAGTATTCCCATGGTGACCCTGACCAGGATAAAGCAGTTACTGAAGATGAATGAATGAATGAACATGCAACTAGCATGTTCATAACCCTATTAATAACCCTATTAATATTAACCCTATTAGTTTCACTGTGAGCAGGTCAATGTTGTGTAATGGTATGGATTTAACATGTGTAAAACACCACATTCAGTACACACATACTATTAAACTGCTCTACCCTGAAAATAAATCTGACATTGATCCTGTGGACAAAAGGTTCAGTAGAACCTTCTGTGGATATTTGCACTACGTGAATACGATTTGAATGAGCAGTCAGCAGCGATACTATTGACCCAGACTATAGTATGTAAAATTGCCAGTCGGATCTGCACAGCTCTATTAGTTTCACTCTGAGCAGGTTAATATAGAATACTATTAGTTTAACCAGAATTTGTTCAAACTGTTTGCAGTTCACATGTCCAGCGCTCATTCTGATGAAAGAACTCACAATGTTTCGGTTCAGCTACACAGCAGTTTACTTGAGGAACTTTTTTGGATGCTTTTCTAATAATTATTTTTACTCCTTTTACCTGGCAAGATGAGATGTTGAATTTAAATATTGGGATTAGTCCTAAAAAGCTTTCTTCTACCAAAAAAAAAAAAAAACTGAATATGAGACCGCATATGATCGGAGCATTTGGATATGAGGTGAGCCGTTTTGGTTATGAGTCTGTGTTCAGTTGAGAATGCTCCATATGGAAGTCATTCCAGGCTCTCACACACAAAAAAGCTTCACTCACCCCGAACAAAAGCAGCGCTGCAGTTAACGAGAGTTTCCCGTCCCAGTTCAGCCTCTGCATCTTTCACACGCTGTAAATCAGCATGCGTATAAGAGCTGGAAGGAGCAAAAACACTGCAGGCCAGATACCCCGTGTCATGGAAACACACGGGATGAGTTAGGGATGTTAATTTGTGATGTTTACTCTGTAACATATTCTCGTCACATCATAATATTAAGGTTTTGTTTACGACAGAACAGTTGATTAAATTAAAAAAAAGCCTAAGCGTTTACTTCATATCTGTTAATGTGTGGAAGATGTTCTGTCCTCAGGCTGCACCCCTACCAAATGTGGCCGAGCGGTTTCAGACAGCATTGTAACCAGAGACGAGGCACAGATACTGAAGAGGTGAACACACACACACTCACTCACTCTGAAACATGTCCAAGTGACCTGCACACACAATTGTAATAAAATGTTCTCGTGGATTCCACAGGATAGCAGAAAGTGGCCTGGGACTCGGTGGTTCAGATGGAGGCGTGAGTAGACTTTCTTAATTGTAGATTCAATCTGTAATCTCATTACTAGGTTTCTCAAATATGTGATGATAATTAGCTGATTATTAGTATCTGAACAGGTGGCAATTTGCTCCTTTGTGCACATCCCTGTAAAGTACACAAGGGGGCAGTATACTATTAGACCATTTGTTTAAAAATGCAATTAATCTGACAAGCACCGCTCAGATGTTAGGCTCATCAGTCTGACTTTCAGATGTTAGATACTAAAAACAAAAACTTATTATTATTAATTTTTAAAATCACACACAGCCTCCTTGAAGGATTGGTACTATTGTCCTGTTTGTTGGAGAGCGTAGAGTTCTATAATTAAAGAAAACAATTTAATTCGTTTTATGACACGAGAAAAACAAGTCTGAAACTATTTCTAACCTTATAAGATTTTTCTGAGATTGATTCTTTAGGAAATTATTTGGTGTGTCATAAATCTGAAATTCCAATTCATTCCAGGTACTTTGCTATGATTTAAAATTGCTTTTAAAACATCTCAAATATAAAAAATACATTTGAAAATACTACCTTTGCCCGAATATCCTAGCATACTTTATTGAATATTTTTTTTTAGTTATTATAGTTGGTTCAAAAATTTCTAAATGGTTCAGGTGAATCGCCACTTTCAGATCAAGACCTAGACCTGACACCCACAACCCATCACCTCAACACCTGAGGCAATTTTTAATGCCTGTGAAATGACATTTTAATCCAAATGAGGTATTTTTCAGCCAGCAAAATCTCTTGTGAAGTCCTGGAACGTCCTGGAGCTTCATTTTAAAACGCCTGATTGGACATTATTTGTACCCTTTTACTAAAGACAAGACATGGGTCCAAGCCAGCTTGAACTTTTTCCACATTTAGGCTTCCAGTCATTTTTATGCTCAATCTGTTCCCACATATTCAGAGAACTCATGAGTTTATATAAGTACAAGTGTATTTGTTAATAACACTTGCCAAACACCCATGCATAATTTTTCTTATTCTCACTCAGACATAATGTGATGTTCAGCTTCACTGCTTAATAATTAACAGACTTTGTGTTCATCCCCATGCTGATGTAGTTATCACAACCAACTGCAAGATGAACGTGAACAAATAAATAAGTGGACAAACATTAAAATAAACAAATTGAATGACAAGGAATTTCATTATTATTATTATTATTTTTTTTTTACTGAGAAGCAAAAATTAAAAATTAATAGTTCGAAATAGGGATCACTCGTGCGGCATGGTAGTGTCATGTCAAGATTCATCATGGCTGCTACATTCATAAATATAAAAGGAAACTTTTGGGGTTCTTCAGCTTGTCACTGTGATAATAACTGCCTTAGGCACTAGCCTTAGGCACCTTCCTGCTGATAAAGCAACACTATTGAAGCCACAAATCTTTTCATCCTAGCTTTGGGATTAGTGCTTTAAAAAAAATCAGTGACAGGCAGTAGAAGAATAACAGTTCTGCAGTTCTCTGATATTTTATATCTTACTACAGCTTTCAGGGCACCTTTCAGAAATATTGCCATTACTGCGTATAGAACGCTTTTCAGGCTGCACAGAATCCTGTCAGCTTTCCAGGAGGCTTACAGTTCAAGATACTAACCAGCCTCACTGCCTCTTCACGTAAAGCATCTTTTTATGAAGTGTGACTGTGTCGAGCTGTGGGTGGGGCAGTGGTGTGCGTTTGGGATCAAACCAGACTCATCTGGAATTATTAATGTGTTGTGCTGAGACTGAGTGCACAGAATCCCACAGCTGCCATGCACCCATCTGCCGAGCCGTTGCTGCAGACTTAATCACACTAAAGTGCAGAGAAACTGTAAACACTGCAAGCACCAGTACCAAATAGCCTGCATTTTTATCTCATTTGGAGTGATTATTTAGCTCTGTGGGGAAGCTTTGCTCTTCTGTGTTTTCCAACACAAGCTATTGCTTTCATAAACTGTATGTTTCCAATTATGTGATCTGCTGTGTGTGTGTGTGTGTGTGTGTGTGTGTGTGTGTAGGCATCCGTTCTGGATCTGCACTCTGGAGCTTTGTCAATGGGAAAAAAGTTTGTCAATATCTACAGGTGAGCAGATAATTCAGGCAAACGTCACTAAACAGGAACGTAAAATTGTGTATGTGACTCATGTCTGTTCAGCTGGTTTATTAGGTCTCAAAGCTAACACAGCGTGTCTCACTGTGTCTTTCATCTGCACATCAAAGTCTGTGTAATCACTGGCTTTTTTTTATTGGAAAACTGAGCACGAATCTTATTTCTCAACCTGCTTGCCTTTATTCTTAACACCTGGATTTTTCCCTGAAAAGTCTGCTGTTTTGTGGCGTTACACTGCAGCCCGACACTGTTCACTTTACCAAGTTGTTAGGTTGTGTTGTTAGGTCCAGGATGCTACAATGTGTCTGTACTGAGCCTGTATATGTTTACCAGTCCTTTTTATTCCAATCTTTAAATAACAGGATCGTTCAGGATCAAGACATATTATTTGGCTCATCTGCTGTCTTTTCTCCAGATATTTCAGTAATCAAATAAGAGATATCTTCACTGAAGAGGATTTTGAACTCTACAGGTATATCTTCAATTTCATTCATGCAATCATTCATGGTAGTGTCAGGTTTACGGTTGTCGTACCATCAATTTTACAGTGGCTCATTCACGAATTAATTACAGAAAAATAGAATCGATGATAAAAGATGTTAAATTGAAATATCAGCGTATACCGGCAGCATGACAACGATCCAAATCATAAGGCAAAATCAGCAGATAAATCAGTCCCTCCAGGGTTCTGCGATTTCGCAAGCGCAGAAAATAACGCAGAATCAGGGAAACGCCGCAATATTGCAAATGCATGTGACATCATCACAATGCACCATTTGACGTTGTCACGACATGCAAAGCCCTCTTCGATTCACGTGCGCCGAACATGTGTATAGCTAAAAGGTCTCATTTACCAACAAACATCACTTTGAAAGACTGTGCAAAACAACAACTGCAATTTCGACAATTTGAGTAGTTTTCCACAAAAACGCACAAAGAACTCCACAAATTGCATCACAAATTTTGAAAAAAACCATAGCCAAATCAAGCATTTTTGGCTGCAACGATCACAAAAAAAAATCCTGTACGGACTGATAAATACTTTGAAGAGAAGTTTTGTCACAACCTTCTATATATCTATGATTTGAGTGTGCATTGTGCATCATCTGGCAGATTTATAACATACGTCACAAAAATATAGGGCAGTGGGCAACTATTTGCACAGCACGCTGGCATAGTTATAACAAATGTCGGGAAGAACATGTGGGTCGGTGGGTTATGGGGCTAGCTGCTGAGAAGATATGGAAAAGTTGGATGTAGTTATAAAAATTAAAGGGAGGGGATACAAATAATTATAGAATATTTATTTGATCACTTTCAGGGTGGAAAATGCAATGCCCTTTCACTGTTACTATCTTAACATACACTGCTTTTTTTTACCGTGTGATCTTGAAAGAAAATCTAACACACAAAATCTGTGTGCTGCTAAATGACATTTCATTGTCTTCATTTTCTTCAGGGATAACGTTTGCACTTGATTTAAAAAAAAAAAAAATCACCCTTTTAAAAAAAAAAAAAAAAACTCCTCATGAATGTGTCCTACTCCATATCAGGGCTGTGCGTGGCCGCATTCAGAGGGTGATTTCTGAAACATTTGGGTTGGACTCCAGTAAGCTGTACCTCACCAGGCCCACCTTCTTCTCCCGCATCAACAGCACCAGTGCTAAGACCATTCATGATGAATACTGGCACCCACATATTGACAAGGTGACACTCACACGCGTTGATCTCACAGGAATCACTGGGGTGTAAGAATACATCGTGACATGATGCATTGTGATACAAAAATGTGATGATATGCATCATGGAAATGTGTGATTCACATTGTGGAAATTATGCATGTAAAGCAGTTACACTGTTTGAATACCAGAGTTCCCAATCTGTGCAATCCATAGAGTTAAAATACACAGAGAGCACAATGGTCACATGATCGATTACATGGCCATGTTCTAATGGTTAAAAAGAGCTTTTCAGTAGTTTTCAAATGACACCAAAGGCTAGAGACATTTTAGGCAACTTTGGAGCTCTATTTCTGCTGTTCAGCTCATTATGTTTCAGTAAGTCATTTTCAAAGTCCCCAGGTCAGACACTTTGTTTATGCATTCAATTTTTGGAGGGGAGAATTTATACATTTATTTATTTAATTTTAAGATAAGGTGAACCTGTAGTACATTTTGTACAATATTAAGCATTTGTTTGTACCAGGTTTTTGATCTATTTAGTTTTATGCAGACAATAATGCACATTGTTTTTCAGTGTTTATGATTCAGAAATAAATCAATAATTTTTCTTCATTCAAATTATGTTCAAAATATTCTGAGAATTTAATTGAAATTGTGAAGCCAGTAGTGTGAATCGAATCGAATCATTACACCCCTAGCAGGAACCTGTATGCTGACCGGTTCTTTTTAAAACATTACACCCGTAACAGGAACCTGTATGCTGACTGGTTCTTTTTAAAACTTGCAATCATGATCATCAAAATCAATATAAGCTGACCTCTAAAATATCTGAACACTTGTTCAACAAGTAATGCTTTATCTCCAGCATTTGTCTGATGGCCAACCATTTCTGATGTCAGTTAGTCAGTCCCTCCAGGATATTGACGCAGAATCAAGCAAACCCTGCAATATTTGGAGGAGCTTACATTCTTTTTTTAAATTACTGCAGATTTTCGGTAGATTTGGGCCAAGACATGCCGTGACATCACCACAACGTGCATTCAGTAAAAGCCCTCTTCTATTCACATGCGTCGAACATGAGTACAGCTAAAAGGTCTCATTTATCAACAAACATCACTGCGAAAGACAATTTTGTGCAATTGCAGTTTCACCAATTCGAGTAGTTTTTCCACAGAAAAAGTAAAAAAACTGCAAATTACATAGCAAATTTTGAAAAAAAAAAAGCCGCAGCAAAATCGAGCATTTTTGGCCGCAACAATCACGTAAAAACTTTGCGAAATCCTGTATGGACTGTTTAGTCTCACATACACGTTTTAACTAGACTGGGATTTCGGAATTGGGCATTGCACCAATTCCAGTCAATGAGGTATACACCATTCATGAAAGAGATTCAATCTAAAGGCATAGAAGGCCTATGTACTACAGACTCTTGAATTCCAGAGTGTTTCCTCGACTGTTAGATCTCAGGCCTCAACTGGTGACTCATTCCAGCGGCCCAAACTCACGAGCACAGGTGACCTGGCTGATGGTGCCAAATCTCTCCATCCATTTGGGACAAAAGATATGCCCGGGTAGAAACCAGGGTCCTTTCGACCACCCTGAGGCCACGAGCAGTCCTAGTTGCTGAATTATAACAGCAGCAGAATCCGTGGTAGAGGAGGACAGTAGATGGTGAGGTGGTCAGTACATCCTGTGGGCTATGGTATTGGTCAATTTAAGGAGACAGTGTCTGATGATGGTATAGTGAGAATTAACTATGCCAAGTCAAATATGTGTTGATTGGCATAGTTAATTCTCACTATAACATCATCAGACACTGTCTCCTTAAATTGACCAATACCAAGGCCTGTCTTTGACTTCCAGAGAATTCAGACAGTGGCTTCATTAGTACATGTCTTGTGTATTAGGGGAAATCCATCAAATTCGGCAAGCTAAACTGAGAATAGCACACGCTACTGAGGAATAACATGGAGCAGTTCATAAAATTTACTAGTGAACCCGCTGAACAGAGTTCCATAGCATTTCATCCGAAAACTCTATAAATGTATGACAAATACACTCACAGTGGGAGAAGAGATTATAGGAATTTGTCGCCAGCTTTGGAGGAAAGGTCACCTGTAGCTCTGACCATAGTCACAAGATATTAAACAGATAGCTTCACATGGTATGAGGCAAGGAGAAGAAGAGTAAACATGGCTGTAGTCTAGCAATATTTATTGCAAATGCTGTGTCGTATGTCATTTCATGACTTTGTAAGAAAGTCTCAACATGCCCTCAAGAAAGTATCCTAGTGATTAGGAGGGGTTAAATTAAACATTCCTTCCATAGTCATCATGGGTGTTTTAGAGCAGGAAAATCACTCAACTGTGCAGGGTGGTGGTACCAATGATGTAATCTATAACTAAGTCCACTGCTTTTCAATGTCTCTCATTGTAAATATATAATATAGGGTAAATATATAATATATTTGTGAACAGCTGCTTTGCCAAAAATGTGTGCATAATGATTTGTTGTATAGTAAATCACTTTTAATAATGTTGCTATCAAAGAAACATTATAGTTTGCTGTGTTTTGGCGGATTTTATGTTTTGATGAAATTGTTTATCCTATAGCAGCATCTGCTTTCTTGTGATCTTACTTCAGAGTTGCAACATACTGCTTTTAATGTAGTGTTTTGATATTCCCTTCAGTATCTTCTGATATTTGGTTGATTTGTAGAGCTTACTAATGAGTCAGAGTGTATTTTAATGGAGATGCAATTTGCTCTCTCCCACTCTAATTGGGGAGGGGAATTGCTTGACTCTTGGCCCGACTTCAAAAGCATCATCACCTGAGATAATCAGAGCAGCCGATGAGCCACATGGGAGGGGGGAAAAAATTCCATCTGTTTATTGAAGTCAGCATTTATAAATTGAATCCTATGATATTTTTAAAGGTGCATTCCAGTCAGAGTTAATATATGATTTCTCACTGTACAGGATAGAGATGAGCTGTTTATTTGTTAGTTTGTTGAAGTTCCTTAAATTTCACTGTTGTGATTAAACTAAGATTACAAATACTTTTAAGCATGCTTTATACATTTAAAGTGGGGAAATCTGAGTTCATATAATATAATGTGTATATATAATATCTGGAGTGTGATCTCTTTCTTAAAATGATTAGATACCGAGTACTTGATTTACTGTACTGTACTAAGACAGGGTCCCAATTTTTGTCACTTTTGTCTCTTCATTATTTCAGACCACTGTGTATTTATGATCCAACTGCATAAATTGCATTCAGAAACGTCCCCAATGCCATCACCTGTCATTCCCCACCACATTTTTTTTCTAATTGCCCTCAGACTACCTCCATTTACATAGAAATTATTAAACCACTCTGGTGTTAACATGATGCAATTTTATGTGCTGGCACCATTTGCTTCTTAAAGATTAGAAAATACCTTTTTAACTGTGAAGTGTGATTTAAAAAAATGTTCAACTGGGATTTCCACTATTATTATTTTCATGAATATGTCCTGGAAACAGCCAAAGGACTGGTCTTATCCTTATTGAGTTCTTAATAAAGTTGGACCTGAAGTAAAATCTAGAAATATGAGACTTATTTAATTTGGATAAACTGGACGTTCCCATCCCATAAAATCTCAGGGGCACAGAAGAGTGGAAAACTGTCAGTGCATGATAAGGAAATTTGGAACTTTTTAATATTAGATTTAGGAGAATGTTTCACAGTGCAAATCATTCTGTGCAATTTATTCAATTTAGCCATGAAATATAATTTTTTTGGGGGGAAAAAAAAAAACTTGCTTGGAATGTGTCTGGCACAGAGACTGAATTCGCAAACATTTGTGGTTTCTACAGGTGACATATGGGTCCTTTGACTACACTTCATTACTCTACCTAACAGATTATGGTGTGGATTTTGGAGGGGGGCGATTCATCTTTATGGACCCAAATAGCAACCGAACAGTGGAGCCTCGTGCAGGTATGTCACTTTGTTGAATTAATTTAGGACATCGTCTATGATTTTGTTGAATTATATTGTAAAGTCAAACCTGAGAACATATGTGAAATCCTGTTGAAAGTGAAAATTAATTGTGAGACCAGATTTACTCTCATGTACTTGTTGAATAAGTACTTGGCATCTTGACAGTAATGCAGGATAATGGATCTGTTAACAAGAAACCTGTAACTTAAGTATCTACTACTTACACTAGATTCAATTTGCATATGAAAGGTTTGCACCAGCTTGCTTATGGCTTATTTACAGATTTTTTTTGACACTACATTTGCATGGCACTTTTTAAACTGTAGTAGATTTGAGGTTCGCATTACAGCTAGGCATCTTCTTAATACAACTTTTTAAACATTTAAGCTGCTAGAAAGGCTTTTTTGTGTTTAGGCTGAGTGTCATGCTGAAAATCAGTTTTCATGGATTTAATGGAGTTATCTAACTGAACAAATGTGATGATCCTGCCTCTGCATTTTGTCTTCAATTTGTCTCCAACTATCTATCAGTAATTTATTTGTGTATGTAATTATTGACTCATGAGTCTGTAGAAGGTGTGAACTATTTGTGATTAGTGTTGATCATAATAGCTTCCTGTCCTTTGAGAACTACATTAACTGCATTCTCTGCTCTTAACGTTTGTTTATCTGTCAGATTTACTTGCTGACAAATGATCTTGCAATACTCCTGGTGGCTTTTGGAAGAAAGAAAACACTATCTACACAGACCAATGCCAGATACCTGGATCTTGTTGAGGATTTTTATTCGTTTATGGGTCCATGCAAACTGCAGCCAAACTGTGACATGAGGGTAAAATTCCAGAAAAAGGAATTTTGAAGAACACTCCCACCCTTACGCTTACATTACCATCAGACATACTGTAATGGCATATGGGTCAAAAAATAACATCTCTACTCAAACATGAGTTATGTGGCATCACATTTACTATGTTGCGCATGTAACAAGGACACGAAATTAACAATGAATTCATCAATAAAAAATTTTATTTAAAAAAAAAAATAGGAAAACATTTGACAAGTCAATAAATAACATTAACTGAAGTATGAAAATAATCATAACTTGAATATTTCAAGATAACGCTTTAGTCTATTTTCAATCCAATCAAAAAGAAGGATTCAGAACACTGAAGTCGAGATTTTCTTGGGTACAGAGTGCATCGCTAGGAAGTTAAAATAAGACCATATCAGTTATTTTAATTTTTATGGTGATGTAGTTGCAGCATGCAGGGTGTCCCAAAAGTCTCCATACATGTAGGGGACTATATCTGCCAGCATCACGTTGGTTGTGTATATATATAAACTAAGTATAAAACGTGATAATTTCCCCTATGTATGGAGACTTTTGGGACACCCTGTATATTAATTGAATGACTTCACTATACCCTGCACGAAACACTGCAAGTATAACATGGTGTAACTTATCTGGACATGAGCATCACAGATTGTCAAAACGCTTGCGATCCGCCATGTTGAATGAATATCATAGGAGATCTGTAAGTACTCTCGGGTGATGCACATCATGCCTGAATGTTGGGTCTAGTGGGAAATTCAAAGCTTGGGAATAAGGCTGAGGCGGTTTCGAGTGTAACATATCCAAAACAGGACACGATAAAACTACAAACTTTAAAATGTTGATTTTATCTATAATATTAAATTCTGGGCATTTTCCTCTGTTTTTTAAATACCATAAATTGTGCTTGACAGACTGACAGAGAAATATATTATTGTTACTAATTGAAACCTTGTTTTTATTAAACCAGCTTTAATACATAACCCATGCAGACACCAACGGTTACATTCGCAACGACTTTTAAAAGACCTCACACCCAAAATGGGCTGTGACCCTGAACAACCATTCCCATAGATAACTATTAGGGAGCCTCTGTACTAAAATAGGAAGACAGGAAAGGTTAGTAATTAAAACAAAAAAGAATTCCTTCATTAGGTATGGTAAGGAATGTCACAGTTTCTGACACTAATTAATGGGGAGAATTTAGAAAGACATGTTTTTACAGTAGTTAGGAACAGGATGACATTGAAATTATCTTATGTATATCTCAAGGTGTAACATCCTACATTAATTATTATATTTAACAATATTCACTGCAATGTTAAATTTTATTGCCAATTATTTATATACATTTGAATGGCTGCAGTTTTCATGCATTGACCCTTATGGAGTGACACTTATTTAGAAATGTAGCATTAAATTAAAACCATTATTAATAACTCAGACTGACCATGACAATATTTGTGGATTAAAATACCATTTGGGGAAGGATAAAAATACAGTTGTCATCATGCTTTTGTACTTTTACATATGACATATTTTTGCATATTTATTGAAATGAGTAGAACAGTATATAGTCATACTTGCCAGTTAGCCTGTTTATTGCGAATGCTCGCTTTTCCGTTTATCAATCATTAGAGTACTGAATGTTGTGGAAACCAACCTGTGTTACTGACTCATCTGTTGTGCCTTTTCTTTTGTGTAACCTTTCACTAAACCTGTATGTTGACGTGATCCACAAATAGCGAGCTGATTAGACCGACCACTGCAAAAAGGCAAGCTTATGGTCTAATGTATTATATGAAAAGTTATTTTTTATAACTAATCTATCTAATCTGAGCAGATAATGACTGCCATTTGCTTGCAAGAGCACTAAAGCAGCTCTGTTTACGGAAACTACATGTTTAGAGACTAAGCTCTCTTTCTGCAGGAAATCTACATCTCGCTCTGCGCGTACTGCACAGGAGAGAGTTAAAGAGAGGTGTTCTGACACTCAGTGCTCTCTGAGCACATGGGAAGTTGCAGGCAGGAGATGTGTGTTTTTGATAAAACCTTTCTCCCAATCAGACACGGGGTGCTCGAGTAAGTGTAATTTCTGGGCACAAAAACAGATGAAACCAACAAACTCAAGTGCTGTAATATTTCACAACATTTCAGTTTTGAAAGAACTTTGGACATGTTCTATTCATCAACCCACTGATGTTCAGGTTATTGTCCTCCCTGTCGGTGCTGAACTGCTGTATGACAAGTTTAAAGGGTTGGTCTAAAAGAGGCACAGTTTTCTGCACAGCTATGCTGAGACAGTCATTTTGTGTTGATTAGCAATCATGGGCAGATGATGAACCTATGAACTTCACTAAGGTAATTACTACCCTGGCAGTACGCTCAGCAATGGTGAGACTGATAATCAGCCTCTCTCTGAGGGGGAGGAGGGGAGCAATGACAGGCATTAGCCAGTTGAGGAACCGAGTGGAAAATGCGACGTGGGGAGGTGAACCGGAGGGGCGGTTATGAAGAGCACAGATATGCGGCTCAACGGGCGACAGGTCAATGAAGGAATTAGGTTTAAGGCATGTGAAGAGAAATTAAAATCCTAACAGAAGTGGAAATGCTAAAGGTGTTAAATAAAAAGGGCACATCTGCCCATCACAGCGAGGAAACTGGGACATGATGCTGGAGGCATTCGGGGGTGGGGTGGAGGGGGGTGTTTAGATTGGAGACCAGCTGCTTTCACAGATTGGTGATTCACAGGCTTCAGCCGCAGGGGACAACCTGCGTCACCCTCAGTGCTTGTCCAAAAGGGGGGATAGCAGAGAAAGAGACAGAGAAGGTTTTAGAAATATTGTGTCCTTTTTGGTGTCCTTTTTCGTCCTTTTTTCCATGATGGAATGGATAATATTACTGCATAAGTACACTTTATACTGATGATACAACTCAGGATATTACCCGTATTGAATGTTGGCAGGTTTTATTGTTTTTACACTGTGAAGTTAAAGTGTCAGCAGAATGACTGCTTCAAATTAAATTTTAATTTGCATATATATATATATATATATATATATATATATATATATATATATATATATATATATAGTTGCAATCAAAATTATTCAACCCCCATTGCAAATCAGATTTATTGTCAAAATTTAGACTTTCAGCTGTTTGCAGTGAACAAATCAAACAAAAGCAAGAAAGAAGAATGAAGAAAGAACACTCTGTCCATAGTCAAGCATGGTGGTGGCTTGGTGATGCTCTGGGAGGCAAGATGGATTCATTGAAGTATCAGGAAATCCTAGGAGAAAACCTCATGCCGTCTGTGAGGAAGCTGAAGCTTGGGCATCACTGGACCTTCCAACAGGACAATGATCCCAAGCATACCTCAAATTCCACCAAGGCTTAGTTGCAGAAGAAGTCTTGGAAGATTCTACAGGGCCATCACAGTCACCTGACTTGAACCCCATAGAAAATCTCTGGTGGGATTTGAAGGAGGCGGTTGCAGAATGCAAACCCAAGAATATTACTGAACTGGAGGCCATTGCTCATGAGGAACGGGATAAGATTCCTCAGGAATGCTGCCAGAAGCTGGTGTCTGGCTATGCATCTCGTTTGCAGCAGGTCATAACAGCAAAAGGGTCTTTACTAAGTACTCTACTTGCCATAAAGGGGTTGAATAATTTTGAAACTGGAGAAGTCATTATAAGTTGCATTTTTAGTTGAATTTGGGGGAAACCACTTGAAGCATTCATTGTATTTAAACATTTCAATTGCTTTTGTTTGATTTGTTCATTGCAAACAGCTGAAAGTCTGTAAATTTTGACAATAAACCTGATTTGCAGTGGAGGTTGAAGAATTTTGATTGCAACTGTATATATATATATATATATATATGTATATATATATATATATATATATATATATATATATATATATATATATATATATATATATATATATATATATATATATATATAATATAGTCCTTCTTTTCTTGGCTGGCAATTTGAACCATAAAATGTAGTTGTTAAGCATTAAGAACACAAAGGCAGGGAAGAGTTTACTAAAAAAAGAAACCTAAGATACAAGTCATGTGGACAGATAAGATGAGAATGGAGAAAAATGAGAGCTGCCCATCATTTAAAGCATCTCATCTGTGAAACCTGGTAGTCCGTCTGGCCGCTAATGAGTGGCTCGTCTTTATTAAGTGTTAAGTAATTGTGATGTAGTATTCTCAGCAAGATATTATGATGTCTAATGTTAAACATATGTATAGGAATAACAAATGCTGCAGGTTTTGGAAAGCTTCCCCTGCAAATACCCTGCATTTAACCTTGTCACTAGGCTAATTACGTCATCAAACGTGGTCCAGTTGTGAGAGGTAAAATCATGCAATGCGTATAGATTACAATTTGTTTTCATCATCGACTAAAGTCAGCGTAAGGGTTCTTATTTGCAGCAAGGGAACGGAACACATTAGATTGAAGTTCACATTATTTCTAGGCTGACTTATTTTTCAGTTATTAAGGTTTAAATGAAACACATTTAATTGAAGGGGTCAGTCAGACAGGCCAATAACTATAAGAACTCAATAATAAACATAATAGGATAATAAGATAATGTTTGGTTGCAATTTCCATTCTTGTAACACAGTTTAAAAAAAAAAAAAAAAAAAAAAAAAAAAAAAAAAAATCACGGACCCCCTGGCTATGCTTCATGAACCACTGCATACATCAGGCATGTGACTAATAATGTTAGTCCTGCCATTACACATCCTTCTTTATCCACCATATAAGTAGTTCTGTGTTTAAATAATAATGTTTTGAACATTAAAACCTCTCAAACACAAATAGCTCTCTGTACTGAAATGGTTATTGGGTTTGGTGTTGTTTATTGCTGCCACTCACTTAAAATCCAAGCCAGGTTAATAAATTGTGCAATCCCTAATATTACAAACTGGCTCTCAGTTTGTTCGATTTGTGTAGCTTTAAAGAATAAGCATCTTTTACTCAATACATCAGTAAATGCACAACAACCTTCCAAAACTTACTTTTTAAAAAAAAATTTTTTTTTTTTTTTTAACAAGATTCAAAATAATTTCCATGCTAAATAGCAGTCTAGAAAGGTCAAAGTCGTGCAGACACAGCAGAGGAAATTTACATAAATATCTTGTTACTTTTGTAAATGTCTCCTGTTGATGCCACAGACCATGTTATGTAGCTATCTATTTGAATAGTTCTCCCTGAACAGACGCAAACTTGTCTAATTGGTTTTGATGATGCTTGAGTGTGGACAGTGAGCAAGCAGCATTTTAAATGTGTGAATACGGTCCTGAGACGCACTGGGAATTTCTGTCACTACTTGTCAAAACAGAGTCATTACAGTCACAGCTTCTCTGTGTTGCTTACCATTTCTAGCTTAAAACACCGTATACATTGAATTACAAACTGAAAACAAGCTACAATTCAGTGCTCTATGTCGAATGTTGGAATTATCTTCAACTCTTCCATCTGTGAACATCACACTCTTTTTCTTCGCAGGGCGAGTGTCTTTCTTTTCTTCAGGCTCCGAGAACCTCCACCGTGTGGAGAAGGTGGCATGGGGCACGCGCTACGCCATCACTGTGTCCTTCACATGTGACCCCGATTATGCTATAGTTGATCCCAACTTACCATAGGGTCCTTCTGATATAATTGCTGGAGCCCTGGGACAAAAAACATAACATGAGAAGATATTCAATTGAAGATTGAAGTTTCACATTCATTTTTTGTTTTCTTTGGGAAAGATTTAACAGACATTAAAAACTTGTTGACTTGGAAGAACAACAATAATTGCATGAGTTATAATTGCTCTGTATTTTATTGAAAAGAAAAATTCACACTTTCAAAAAAAAATCTTATTTCTTGTGGACCTTCATTCAGCTCCTGTGTTTCTGCCTTTTACTTTCTCTGCTTGCCTTTTTCCTTGTAAGTAGCATCTTCTTGGCTGTCTCTCTTTTGTCACAGTTGGATCAGTTATCACAGATTGGACAAACAGCACAAGTGGAAATTCTCAACAGGTGGTATGAATGAAATTGCTCATAAAGAACAGATCGCTCATGGCCTACTGAGAGAGCTTTCCAAAAGCGTTTGCAGGGGGTTAGCTTTCAATACCTTTCCTAGACTGCACCGTGTCTATTAGAGTGAAAATGTCTGAGCAGTGGCACTGCAGTGCGTATTATCTTAACTGTTGAGAAAGTCGTCTTCTGAACAAGTGTATTTCAGTAGCACCATCTGTCTGTCAATCATATTCCCGATGAGAGAGGGAGCATAAAGTCTAAACAAGCTGCTGTGCTGGAAAAGTTTGTTAATGCAAAATATTCCGACTTATTCCTTCCTTTTACTGTCATGACATGCACGGAAATACATCAGTTTGCTCACTCCCTGGAAAGCACATCTTAAACTTGAATTAATTCTGCCAATTCAAATCATGACTGAATGATCTTTGCAATAAATGTCATTTATTGATCTCGGTGCTTCAGATTTAATTGAGCATAGTTATACACTGTTTTATTGCTGTCACCAGTTTAGAATATTAAACAGTGGTTTCCAGACCTCAACCACATTCTTTCCCCAAAAGGCATGTCTTCCATTGCTTCACATTACACAAAGACTCTCCACTCTGTTATTCTCTAATGCTTGGGCCACAAAAATGAAGAAAGGTTTAAAAAGACAAAAATTGCAAAAGGTGTTCTCATTATTAGGCTCTTCATACATTATTATCTTCCTAGATTATACTATGGTATGGAGTGTGTAACATTTAAGCTTAACTTTTCTTATCTACTCACATAGTTTACCAATTTATAATATGATAAAAAAAAACTAAACGTTTAAAACCTGTCACACATCAGGATTTAAAAGACGGATGCCCAGTGATAGCTGTGCTGAACTGTCATCCACCACATCCATGAGACAATTTTATTCTGTAATAAAGGTAATGTAGACCGTTTGGTGACTGAAGAAAGATCCAGTACATTATATCTGGGGTCATCCAGTACCATGACTCAGGCTTTGTTGATGGATGTGAAGCATGCTGAGTGAATGATTGAGATATTGAGGTGAACTTATGAACCTCAGTTGATCTCTTTGCTTTCTCTACTGGCCATGGAGTGGAGTTCTGTCTGTGTGATGTCGGGACCACATCTGAGAGGAAAGTGTGCTTTGAGAAATACTTCCAACTAAACAGATTTGATAAGAAGGTTATCCATGGAAACATCTGAATTATTTATAGAGGATTATTCAAAGGTTTCTCTTAGATCTATAGCAGAAATCTGTCCGAATTGTTTCTGGTATCTGTTTCATATCCTTTATATACTTACTACTGAACCAACATTAAAAGTATTAACCATCATCTGGAGTTTTACAGTTACTTATATGTTCAGTTATTTTAGCATGAGTTTTTTTTTTAAATTTATTTTGCTACATCTAGTACACTATGAAGTAATCACTTCCTTGCTAAACTTGGAGAGAAAATTGATAACCAGTATTTAACATATGTTAAATATAATTGACTCAGATTTTGAAAATGGAAATGCAGTCTGCAGTCTGTAATTATAACATGGCACTGTCATAACCTAACTGTGGAATGAACGAGGCTATTGACTATGCATGATTGTTTTTATACCATGTTGTGTAATTTACATTTGTGTCAAGTATCATAGTGGTTTTTTGGGATGTCATTTATGGTTCTGGTTGTACTTTATTATACACTTTAAATCGAAACCTCAGAATCATAAAACCATGAATGTACTATTCCATTTCCACTGTAGCAAGCGGGTAATTTTTTATGTGGCTTTTATTATTATTTTTATTTGATGGATTCACAATGTCTGTATGTGGACTGAGCTCTAGGATATGATCAGCAACAGGTTAATAAGAAGAGTCTGTAATATTACCTAATGAACTGTCCATTAATTCAATGCATAGTGTGGAATTAATATATGTAGGTGATGGTTGCTTAGTTAATCATTTAAGTTGATAAGTTAAAGGTTTGCAAAGGTGATGGAATGGGGGGAACAGCCTTGGTCTTTATTTGAGGATAAGTGTTAAAACATGGTCATTTCATTCCATTGTGAAGCCATTCATCTTTGCAGCTGCTGCCTTAATGTTATGGTTGAATGAGGATACAGATATTCTTAAAGTGAATGGGATTAAAGTGAAATACAGACAAAATTCTGCACATAGGCAGGCAAAAAAATGGCAAAAGTCTTAAAAATGAAAGAACTCATCAAAAGATGGTAGTTGATGAATATACACTTCACATCACAAGGTGGGCCTAGGGTGGGCCATATGAAAGAAGGCATATTGATGTTAGAGGCAAATTATCTGAGGTTTCTATCACAAATTCTGTGTGATAAAGATTTCCACACCACAGGAGTGTGTTGTCTCCTGTGGGGTAGTAAAAGTTTTAGCTCTTTTTCAGATCTGTGTTTATCTCAATACATCATGAGTAACATCAATATATAGAATCCCAGTTTAGTTTCTCCTGCCTCTGCTAACTGGCAGTTTGTTTGATCTAGTATGGGTTTAAGTTTAAATACTTGGATTTCATACATCTGTCCAGATGTGGTTCAGTGTTTCATTGATAGCTCAACAGTGGAGAATCAGAGCATATTATCAGTAATGCCAGACCAATCCTACCATTTACGTCTTTTTTCTTATTCAGAAAGACTTCAGAAAGGAGCTGCATGCTTTGAGATCTATGTAATACTATACTGGAAGCAAAGTCAGTATTTCTTGCACAGTAATCAGACTTAATGACTGTCCTGGTAGTTGTATGGCTCCACTGACATAGTTAGTAACCCAAGCTTCCCACTGGCACATTTACACTCAAATCATGGAGGAGCTATTATATAAAAGCGCTCGCTGCTAAACATAATAATAAACTCCGAGAATTAAATCCAGGAATATCCAAGAGGCTGTTACTGTAAAGGCGAAATAAATTTAATAAGTAAATTAATAATAAATTAATGTTTTTTCCCCCCGCAACACTCTCCTTTACAGCTCGGGTAATATATTGTTAAACATGACTTTAGTTAATGTGTTTTCCCAACAGAGCTATTAGGTAAAATGAGACTTTCAATATGTACATCTGACTCAAATGTTCCACTTTCTATCAAACCCGACATAAATAAATGATTCATAAACTGTCTTCTAGTGACTGCTTTAAATCCAAATCACTTCTTTGACCCTGGACTGGGTTTCAGCCCATTTTAAATTTGATGGCTGCATGAAAACTTCAGGTTTTAGCTGTGAGCTTTTGTTCTTTTGCCATTTCAAGATACCCAGAGACTGCTGAAATCTTTTTTTGTAACCCCTTTCTTGTTATTGCCAGAGAGAAAAGAACACAGTGGAATGAAGAGCAGATTTATTTTCCCTATACTGCTGAGAGAATTGTGCTTCAAGCCTGAAATGCTCAAGAATTATGTCCAGATATGGTTCAGTGGTTTACTGATGTAATTTTGATAACTCTTTAATTGAGCCCTCAAAATGTTTGATATTATTCTGATCAGGTTCATAGTATGATGATTGTGTTATGAATTGATCAATACATGTTGTTAGTCGAGAACATGTGTGTCCTATTTTACGTGTGTTTGCAAGCACCAGATAATATGTACTGTTTTTTTTTTCCTTTTTTTTTTTTTCTTTTCAGATGTATGCATATGTAAAAGAGAGATCTGAGATCAGTGGATGCTGATCCATTCATGTTGGAGTTGCAAGGAATTCATGAATGAATGTGTAGTAGTGCTTTAATGCATGCTTAAACAAAATCTGTGGCAGTTACATATGTTACCAAAGACATCCACTCAACCTGGGAAGTTCTCATTAATGCTTTGTTAAAGGATGGCAAGTTTGCCTCATATCTAGTTAACTCAGATTATCCTAGAATGAGGAAATTGGTATGGACACAAATGCCTTAATTATTCCACATTCACAATTTCCACCAGTTCTGGGGAAAGGGTGACATTTGTGTCACTCTGTGTTTCTACTAATGAGATCTTATCTGTCCCACTGGGAGTTAAAACCAGAATTCCTTGTTCATTTTCAAGAAATGGGTTGTGAAATCGTGTTTTTAATGATACGCTGATCACAGTGACACAGATGCCACGATCTATATGCATGGGATCCTCTCATAATAATGAAGAAAAGCTGAATAGATGAACTAGATGCTTCAGGAAGCTGATGCAGTGGCTCCAGAGATTTTAAAGAGCTCCTCTTTTGTATGCATATGAAAAAATGTGTGAGAACTTTTTTTTTTTTTTCCTTTTTAACTATTTGTATTTATATAAGTGTATTTGCAATAAATAAATAAATACATACATACATACTTGTATTCACAGGAAAATTAGTGAGAAGAAGGAAATAAAAATAGTATATTATAAAAAATAATAAATAAGACAATATATTTTTAATAGGCTATAAATAACCAACAGTATGTTATTATTAAGTGTTTTCATACTTTTCTGGGGATTTGTTACAGATTTATGACAGGATTTGAGTGAAGATTCAGCTCATTCTTCTGCATCTTGCTGAAAGAGGGAGAAAGATAAAGGGATGTGTTTCAGATTAATGATCACACTAAAATATTTACCTGGTCATGGCCATGTTTTTCCTCGCATGTCTCCTGGTCCTCACCCCTTCACTGCACCTTCAGCTGTGACATGACCAGCGTCTCCGAGTTAAACTCGAACTGATTGCTCGACGACGCGGACTTTCCCCACGAGTACAAACTCGGCGGCCGCTTCTTGAATGACGACGTGTAGCGGTAGAAGCTCTTGTGGCGGTTTTTCAGATACTCCCGGTAGTTCTTGGTGAGCAGCGTGTACAGAAACGGGTTGATGCAGCTGTTGCTGTAGGTCAGGCACGCCACCAGGTAGTTAATACACGTGCGTATGTGAGGAGCCAGGGCCAGGGGTTCATGGTAGAGGGGCAAAAGCTGCCATATCCAAAAGGGCAGGAAGCAGGCCCAGAACACGAGCACGATCGTAAATATCATTATAAGCACTTTTTGCTTAGGTGACCGCTTGTTGCCCTTATTTAGGGCTGAGCTTCTTTGTGATTCAATGTATGTCCTGGCTAATCTGGTGTACAGGTAGCCAATGATAAGGCCAGGCGCCATGATACTGGTGCAAAACAGAACAGTCAAGTAAATCTTATACGCCTGAGGTGCCCAAGTTGGAGCGCACATGCGTTTCACGCTTCCGTCCGCTGCCTTTCTGCTCGTCTGGTTCACCATGATGATCATAGGCATGGTTAAGAGCAGAGAGAGTATCCACACCCCCCAAGCCATGGCTTTCCGATAGCTTTTGGAGCGCTTCACGTTGTCCAGAGGCTTCGTCACGGCCAAGAAGCGCTCCATGCACATCACGGTTAAGGTGAAGATGCTTGCGTGCATGGTGAGGAGATCCAGACTGAGCAGGATGCGACAGCCCACGTCCCCGAAGTACCAGTCCTTGAGGAAGTACGTGCACACCACGAACGGGATTGTAGAGAGGTACAGCAAGTCCGCGAGCGCCAAGTTAATTATCGAGATGTACATGGAGGTAGCGAAGCGAATCGAGTGGCACATCACGACCAGAGTGTACACGTTTCCCGAAACGCCAACCACGTAAACAAGCGAGAGCAGCGTGCCAAAAGTGGAGGTGATTACCAGCTCGTCGGTGGAGCCCGAGTTGCTGTTCCTTGGTGCGCCTGTAAAAGAGCGAGACCTGCTGAAATTCATCGCGCCTGTCCGTCAAGGCGCCGTTACGCGGAGGTGATTTTGGCAGGTGCGCGACAGAGACTGCGATTGAGAAATGCGCAGACCCACCGGCGCATCGCACCTCCTGACGTCACCACCACGTCTCTCTCCTGGTGTTTACAGTTGCCTTCGATCAAAAAATCACTTTAGGGATGCATCGGAAGTTGTGACTTTACGTCTTGATTTCATCGAAACCATAAGTCCTAATCCTACGTGTGTCTCGTATTAGGTGCGCTAAAACAAAACACGCATAATCTGAAAGTAATCAGTAATGCAAGTACAGGATGCATCTGTGAACATCGGAAATAACGTTTGCTTTATTTACAGAATTGCCGTCTGGAGTTCGCGCCGAACCGAGAACAGTTCTTTACGCAGTTCACGCATTTACGCACGGAGAGGAAGCTTCTGCATTAGTGCCATAACCAGATATCCTGTATCAGTCCATAAATCTGACAATAGTCTACTATATATGCATATGGATAAGATCAAACTGTGCTTTATTTATTTATTTGTTTGTTTGTTTATTTTTCCCGGGAAGTTTGCATTTCTTGGTTTTTTTTTATTTTTATTTTTTAACTCACTTCATTACTTTAACATTGGATGTCGTTACAGAGAAATGCTTAGGCATCTAAATCACAATATAAGTTATCAAATAGCCTATGGTAAAAGCTCTATGCATTTATTTGCATTTTAATACAGATATAGCAATAATATTACAACACAAACTTGCGTCTGCCAAAAGCAATACGTTACTCAGGAAGTCATTTCGCACCGCTGTTACAGCCTCATACCTTTTTTTCTCGAAGGAATTCATCGTGATCAAATAATGGTATTGATTGAACAGCAGATATCTCAGAAACGTTATGATTGCTGATACTGGTAATCAGTGAGCGGTGTAATCTCTGTGTGTGTTTTCTGGCACAAAAAGTGAAATCAATATCAATTTGTTTTAAAATACCAAAAGGAGGAAGGTATGCAGCACTGCACCTGATGCAGAAATAATAGAACACTGAGCCTGCAATATTAATCCTGGACCAGAGCAAAGTTAGTTGTCAGAAGCAAAACCAGTTAAAGTTTTTGTTTAGGGATGTGTGCTATATAATTATGAAGTTTTCACAGCATTTAAAGTCAATACCAGAATTGTCTGTAAAAATAAGCAAAAATGATTAGCACATACAATATAATGAGTGATATTTTGAGCTTAAACATACAGGGTTTTTTTAATGATCCGAAAAAAACACAGAATAACTGGCAAAGTCTTCTATAGAGACATAGATTCTTTTTTGGACAAGTCTTAATCTCTTGGCCTAGACAATCTTGGTTTATACTAAAATGTCCCGGTCCTGACACCATCTGAACAAAAGCCTCAACCACCAGCCACAAAACAGCTCCAAAGCATCAATGATCAGGCACAATTTTACAGTGTGTGCTTTTTTGTTTTTATTTTTATTATTTTTTTTTTAATATATCTAATGTCTTGTGCGGGTCAATAACAACCTGTCTCTTCTGTGCTGAAAGCTCTTTGGTTTTAAATGAGTAAAGCATTTTTATATGTGTTCAACCTCATATATAGACCCAAAGGAAATAAACAAAGGCTTGGCAACAGAAAATGATTGTTTTGAAGATTTAAAAAAAAAAAAAAAATCTAAATGTAATTTGAGATCAAAAGACGAATATGAGACGATAGATCAGAATTTCAGCTTTTATTTCTTGATACATCTAGATGTGAACCCACCCATTTTCAAATGATCAAAAATATTGGAATGTTCGAGTGACAGGTGTATCTTGTTGCACAGGTGTGCGCTGTTAGATTGATCAGTCCACACTACATTTTTTTTGTGATTGTTGCGGCCAAAAATTATGCTTGATTTTGCTGCGGCATTTTTCAGAATTTGTGATGCAATTTTCAGAGTTTTTTGTGCTTTTATTTGCAGAAAGCTACTTGATTAGGCAAAATTGCAATTGCACAAAACTGGTTTTCTGCAGTGATGTTTGTTGGTAAATGAGGTAAATGAGCTGTACTCATGTTCAACACACTTGAATCAAAAAGAGTTTTGACTGAAAGCGTGTTGTGATGAAGTCACTTGATGTGTCTTTTCCCAAATGTGCGGAAAATCTGCGGTAATTTTGGAAAAATTGCAAGCTCCTCTGAATATTGCAGAGTTTGCTTGATTTTGTGTTAATTTCTGCGATCGCAAAATTGTGAAATCCTGGAGGGTTTCACAAAAAGTGCTAACAGCTAATAGCTCTGAATGTCTACTCTTGGTTTTTTAAGACATTTTGAAGCTGAGAAAGAGGGAAAATCAATCAGAGCCATTGTATAAGCATTGGGTATAGCCAATACATCAATTTGGAATATACTGAAAAAAAGAGCAACTACTGGTGTATTAACAACCAGACATTGAACAGGTTGGCCAAGGAAAACAACAACACTTGATGATAGAAATGTTGTGAGAGTTGTGAAGAAAAACCCCAAAACAACAGTAAGTGACCACCAACAACTTCCATAGGGCAGGGGTGAAGGGATCACAATCCACCATTCGAAGAGGCCGTACCGTAAGATGCAAACCACTCATTAGCAGTAAGAATTGGAAAGCCAGATTGGAACCAAGATTAAAGGCTGGCATAGCTATGATATAAATGTGTGAGCATATGGGAGAACATGTGAATGTTTTTATAATAAATGTGAGTGTTTATAAAGGCAATTCAAGGTTTGTAAAATGCAAAGCTTATTTTTTTCATAGAGTACTCATTACAAGCTAAATCAGCTTGCTAGTTGCTGTACTGTTAGCTTCTTAGTTGACTGTAAATGTTAGTTAAATTGTAAGTTATTGTATTGTATTGCATTATATTCTCTAACATTACCCATTAATAAAACACTACCTGCATGATAAAGTTAATTATTAACTATTGTATTCATAGCATTGCATCATGTAACATGCATCAACGATAAATTAGTAATTAAGTGCTAATGTTCTAATATTTTATTTAGGCTGTCTTTTAAACCAAAATATTTAACTAAATAAAATGAATAGTCTAACTAGAGTCGCTGTAGTTTATGAAAAGAAAAGAATAACATAATGAAGATTAAAAGTCAGCAACTGATGTAGTACACAATTGGCATTGTTATATATGGTTGCACTCAAAATTATTCAACCCCCATTGCAAATCAGGTTTATTATAAAAATGTACAGACTTTCAGCTGTTTGCAATGAACAAATCAAACAAACACAACTGAAATAGTTCAACACAATGAATGCTTCAATAGGTTTCCCCGAATTCAACTGAAAATGCAACTTATTATGACTTCTCATTATAATATATACTTCTCAAACCATCCTCTTCACAGTGTGTTGAGACAATATAGACACATGTCCAATTCCAGGTTGATTCAAAACATTTCCAGTTGGCTGGAACTTCTTAATTATTGTCCTGATGGTGGAAATGGCCATTTTCAATGCTTGTGCTATTTTCTTATAGCCACTTCCCATTTTGTGAAGCTCAACAACCTTTTGCCGCACATCACAGCTATATTCCTTGGTCTTACCCATTGTGATGAATGACTAAGGGAATTCGGCCTGTGTGTTAACTCATATTTATACCCCTGTGAAACAGAAAGTCAT
Organism: Cranoglanis bouderius; assembly: GCA_023630585.1. Lineage (NCBI taxonomy): Eukaryota > Metazoa > Chordata > Actinopteri > Siluriformes > Cranoglanididae > Cranoglanis > Cranoglanis bouderius. Next base: position 3,718,602 of record CM042562.1, on the reverse strand, counting down.
GGTTGAACAATTTCCAGTTTCTAGTCACCCAGGGGTAATACAAAATTTAAAATATCAATGGGAATATACTTCAAATATATTTTTCTCATATGAATTCATAGGGGTGCCAATAATTGTGGTACACATATATTTAAATTTTTTTTTTTTATAAACCTGTGTTGTGTTTGCAATTGTTTGATACAGCTGCAATCAACATTATTCAACCTCTATTACAAATCAGGTTTATTGTCAAAATTTACAGACTTTCAGCTGTTTGCAATGAACAAATCAGACAAATGCAACTGAAATAGCTTCAAGTAGTTTCCCCAAATTCATCTGAAAATGCAACTTATAGTGACTTCTCCAGTCTCAAAATTATTCAACCCCCTGAATAGATTCCCTCACAACAACACAAATATGCAAAACAGGAGTTGTCTCAAGCACCCCTGATGCAACTAATCAAGGGCTTCATTAGTTGCACCAGGTGTGCTTGAGCTGGAACACAAGAAATACCTGGACTGGCTAGGGGTTTGTTGAGTGTCACATTTGACTGCACGTTAGAAATATGGATAGGTCAAAAGAATGGTCCAAAAAGTTAAGAGAAGAGATCATCACCCTTCACAAACAAGGAACAGGATACAAAAAGATAGCAAAGTCACTGAATGTTCCTAGAGACACCATTGGAAGCATAGTTCGCAAGTTCAAAGTTAAGGGAACAGTGGTTACACTGCCTGGACGGGGCAGAAAAAGGAAGTTATCAATGGCTGCAACCAGATTTCTGAGAAGGCAGGTTGTGAAAAACCCTCGAGTTACTGCAAAAGACCTGCAGCAAGACTTGGTGGCAACAGGCACTGAGGTTTCAGTGAGCACAGTAAGGCGCATACTAAACACAGAAGGTTTCCATGCCAGAACTCCAAGACGTACACCACTACTGACCCAAAAGCACAAGAAAAGTTGGCTCAAAATCATAGCAGTAAGCCACAGAAGTTTTGTGATTCTGTTCTGTGGAACTTTTCGGCACGATGAATCAGCAGTATGTCTGGAGGAAGAGATTGAAGCATACGCTGAAAAGAACACTCTGTCCACAGTCAAGCATGGTGGTGGCTCCTCTGACACTAGAAACCTGCAGCATATGGAAGGCAATATTGATTCATTGAAGTATCAGGAAATCCTAGGAGAAAACGTCATGCTGTCTGTGAGGTAACTGTGAGGACATTGGACCTTCCAACAGGACAATGATCCGAAGCGTACCTCAAATTTCACCAAGGCTTGGTTGCAGAAGTCCTGGAAGATTCTACAGGGCCATCACAGTCACCTGACTTGAACCCCATAGAAAAATTCTGGTGGGATTTGAAGAAGGTGGTTGCCTTCTTGAGGCGGTGGCCATTGCTCATGAAGAATGGGCTAAGATTCCTCAGGAATGCTGCCAGAAGCTGGTGTCTGGCTATGTATCTCATTTGCAGCAGGTCACAGAAAAGGGTGCTCTACTAAGTACTAAAGATGCTTGCCATGAAGGGATTGAATAATTTTGAAACTGGAGAAGTCATTATAAGTTGCATTTTCAGTTGAATTTGGAGAAACCACTTGAAGCATTCGTTGTGTTGAGCTATTTCAATTGCTTTTGTTTGATTTGTTCATTGCAAACAGCTGAAAGTGTAAATTTTGACAATAAACCTGATTTGCAATGGGGGTTGAATAATTTTGATTGCAACTGTATCCGTGAGAGTATTTTTGTGAATTTTATTTAACAAAATATCAAAAGGTTAAACAATAAAGACGAATTTTAACAGCCTTTTTGCTCATATTTACCAAGGGTGCCAATATTAGTGGAGGCACTCTATATAGCACTGTTTCCCTACTTATATACCTATTTGTGAAAAATCTTTATAGAGAAGACTGCAAATCCCATCTGTTTTATCACAGTCATATCACAATCCCCTGGTATCTAAAGCATATTGTCATATTTTGCTGCTTTGTTTGTTTGTTTGTTTGTTTGTTTGTTAATAGTACAGCTGCACTGGCTGAGTTATATGGAAATAGGAATCGGGTTCCAGGCTGTTACTTTGGTAAGAGAGTAGCTTTATTCCTCTTAGTGGTCTATTTACGTTCTTAATTGAATTAGAATTAGAATTGGCACACAGTGAGTTTCTAACATAATAATAGAGATATAATTTGCTATTTGTTAAAATAATATTAATCCACATTATATTATTTTGTGATTGTGTTAGATGGCTGCAAGCATCAACCTTTCTGACTTATCATGTAGACTTTACATAGGATAGTGTAGAATTTGAATTTCAGAGATGATAGTTGCTGTAGTAAAACATATTTTCCTGCATAGACTGCATGTTTGTTTTGATATTCCATTAATGTAGCAGGTAAAGAAAACTTCAGTAAGAGAACAAAGAATATTTTAATGTAATTGATGAGAAGATTTCTCAGAGACTAAACCATTTAACCACTTGAATCACAAGGAGCTGAGTGCTGTATTGTAATTGTTCGAGTTGAATTCACATAAAAGAGCTGATGAACTCAAATCAAAGACAATTACACAGGCCAAAGCTAATTTAACAGCCTTAAGGAGTTGTTGGTCAGTGTGAAAGTGTATTGCATACTGAGAATCCTTAATGTGACCTTGGTTTTACTCGTTTAACTATACTGATGAGCTTAGTCACCATCTGTAGGATGAAAAACTATAGTTTATCTCTCCATGGTTTTCCAGGGTAATGACCCTTTCTATCATTTAAAAGTCTTTGGTTTAAAAAGACAGAAAAAAGCCACACTGTTCCTTCATCATGCACCTTATTGCAGAAAGTGCAAGAAATCTTTCTGATTCATATTTTTTATTCATTCCTATGTGGATTTTTTGCCTGTCAAGTTGCCTACCTAGGGAGAAACACAAAAACATCAATCAAAAGGTATTGATTCTCAAAATATCTTGACATACAGATTATACACATATGCCTGATTATTATGCAATTATGGTTCACAGTGCTTATTATATGATTGCTGTATTTTTCTTTTATTTATTTATTACATTTTCATGGTGCGTGGCTTTAATTAAAAAATCAATTCTGCTGTCAATTTTGAAATTGCTCTTATTTCAATAATAGATATTTATATTTAGAACTCCAGCTGAGACTGAGGTCTTGTTCCCAGCGAGGTCCTACTTATATTAGCATTAAAACAAACACTGTGTAGTTTAAGCCATGCTGTAACACACAGAATCCACTGAGTGATGTTTGTTAATGCTAGTCCAAGAATCAACATCATTATTCAAACAGGAACAGGTCAACATGCAAACGAGGTAATTGTAAACAAATCCATGTTCATTTTATATGGTTTGCATAGAAATGAATCCTGTTTTATGTTTATTATTTTAACATATCTTATCTTACAGTATTTTTTTCTGTTCTAGATTATTGGGATATTATTTCCAGGAAGGTCACTCCCTCAACACTAAGACAGAATGCCTCCACATCACTGTGATCTTTATTGGCAATTGAATTGGCCTTCACTAGTCATCTGCAGAAATAATGAATATAGAAACTAGCCTGGGAAGTTTAGATTTTTATATTTTTGTCCCTCATCAGTAAAATCAAATGTAAAATTCTTTAAAACTTTTCATACCAATTAGTCATTTTAAATTACTCTCAAATGACTTTTAGACAGTTTTTTTTTTTCAGTTGTAGGTTTTACAGTCCCCTCCAAAACTACTGGAATGGCAAGGCCAGCTCATTTATTTATGCTATACACCAAAGACAGATGCATATGAGACAAGAGTTTAGGATTTCAGCTTTTATTTCCTGGTATTTACATGTCGATGTGTTAAACAATATAAAACACAGAACCATTTGTATCAGACCATCCAATTTTTAGGTGAGCAAAAGTATAGGATCAGATAGGTCCTATACTGCATGAAGCCTGGCCAGTCTAAAACCTTCCACATTTTCCCCTTGATAAAGTCCCACTCATTGTCTTTGGTCATTGTCATTGTCTGCTGCTATCATCATGAGTTACATCATCAATAAAGAGTAGTGAGCCTGTTCCAGAAGTAGCCATGCAAGCCCAAGCCATGACACTACCTCCACCATGTTTCACAGATGAGCTTGTATGTTTTGGATCATGAGCAGATCCTTTCTTTCTCCACACTTTGGTCTTTCCATCACTTTGGTTGAGGTTAATCTTGGTTCCAGAAGTTTTGTGGCTCATCTCTATATTTTTTGTGAATTCCAATCTAGCTTTCTGATTCTTACTGCTGATGAGTGGGTTGCATCTTGTGATATGGCCTCTATATTTCTGCTCTCGAAGTCTTCTTTGAACAGTGGATTGTGGTACCTTTTTTTTGAAAAAAAAAAAAAATGCAGTCTTAAGTATGAATAAAAAAAAAAAAAATCAGTATCCTGTCACTTCCTGAACCATAAAAAATTGTGGTGAAACTTAAAGGAAAGATAACATTAATAAACATTTATGTTGATCGTTTCCTTGTGCTTAGTTATTAAAAATAGAGATTTTGTTTTCTTGGCAGAGTGTGTTTTCTCCCAAAGTACCTCTCTAACAGTACCAGTGAATCATTGTCAGGCAATCATTCAAATGAGCAACAAAAATGTAGCCTTAAAGTAACTTTATAAGTGCACAGGCGAGATCCCAAAACCTTCCATTAAGCCCTACCCTTTTGGTTTCTAGATGTAATGGTTCATAGCATCAGAAATAGTGTAAAGTAGCTGCTTTCTATTTTAAATTGTCTTTGATGACAAGTTCTGATTTCAGCAGCCATGTCTGATTTGAATGAATGTGTCATAAGAGCAAAATTTAGTACATCTGTGCCTATATATGATTTTAAGTGCTTTTTGAAACCAAAGACAGGAATAGTGGCTTAATTGTGATTGTGAGGCTGTGGATGACTAACACAGGAACAAGACACTGAAATAACACAATAGCTGCACCGATCAGCCATAACATTAAAACCACTGACAGGTGAAGTGAATAACATTGATTATCTCATTACAGTGGCACCTGTCAAGGAGTGAGATATGTTAGGCAGCAAGTGAAGTCAGTTCTTGAAGTTGTTGAAGTGTTGGAAGCAGGAAAAATGGGCAAGTGTAAGGATCTGAGGGACTTTGACAAGGGCCAAATTATGACAAGAGCATCTCCAAAACAGCAGGTCTTGTGGGTTGTTCTCGGTTTGTAGTGGTTAGTACCTACCAAAAGTGGTCAAAGGAAGGACAAACGGTGAACCATCATGGGCGCCCAAGGATAATTGATGCACATGGGGAGAGAAGGCTAGCCCGTCTGGTCTGATCCCACAGAAGAGCTACTGTAGAACAAACTGCTTAAAAAGTTAATGCTGGCTATGTTAGAAAGGTGTCAGAACACACAGTGCATCACGTCTTGCTGCAAATGGGGCTGCGTAGCCACAGACCGGTCAGAGTGCCCATGCTGAACCCTGTCCACCACCGAAAGCACCTACAATGGGCACATGAGCATCAGAACTGAACCATGGAGCAATGGAAAAAGGTGGCCTGGTCTGATGAATCACGTTTTCTATAGCAGTGCCAGATACAGTACCACAGAGCTGAGCTGGTCAGAGGTCAGAGCTGTTTTGGTGACACAAGGGGGACCTGAACAATATTAGGCATGTACATTTAATGTTATGGCTGATCAGCGTATGTATAAAAATGAAACACTAACCTGCAGTTCTTACTTGACAGAGATTTTGATAGTTGGCAGGTTACACCATTCACTGTCATGCTGTAGTCTTTATTAAGTCATTTTACTACATTATTGATGACCATGTGTTTTTTTTAATTTTTATTTATTTTATTTTTTTAGAATTTAGCATCAAGGTTGAACTGATCTATTCTTGTGTTTTTATTGTTTCAAACGGCGGACATTGATGCACATTGGCTTAGTCATTGATCAAAGACAGCCTGTGCAGAATACATATCCAATGCTGTAAATGTTTGTGGACATGCTGTTGAAAATCTGTATGCAGGTAATTCACTTAAAAAAAAAAAGTCATCAAAAGGTTCAGTGCTCCAGCTTCTTTGGCGAGAGAGCACAGCGTACTGCTCGTCCTTCTGTCTCTTTCATATTTAGCGAAATGATTAACATGCAGCACTAAGAGAGCTGCATGTACAATCAAAATACTGTGATTGTAAAGCTGCCTTCATCTCACCTGTTGTAATTATACTGCACTTCCACCATTTTAGTATTGGAGATTATCAGATGCTATCATCAACTGAATTGTACATGGTTCATAGTTGTGTGTGAAACACACACAAGCTTTACAAGAGGACATGTACTGCCATCAGTCCAGTCTATTGTGCATAGAGAACAGGCAGTCATGCACAGTCAGTTTCTGCTTTTCAGCTTAGGATTGTACTGTCTTAGCACTCAAGGCTCCTTGGCTATTGCACTGTGCTTGTGGCTTGTCAGATCCAACCACATCGATACCTTATTCTACCACAGCATTTTGCTAATAGTTTAAAGCCTTATAATTCAAGATATACAGGGAATCAAGGTGTAAATGCCTATTTTGGGTGCAACAATCAACCTACCGTTTATCAGAGTAGTGCAATTTGTTCCCAGTTGGAACAGCATCATGTCACTTCCTGAATCAACTGCGGCTGAATGATGTTGTTATTGTTGTTGGAGCTCTCTGAACTTAATGTTTTGTAGATAGATAGACAGATAGATACACTTTATTAATCCCACAAGGGAAACTGTTATGTTACAGCAGCATCAAGAATAACAATAAAATCCATACATCCATCTATTTTCTGTACCACTTGTCCTACACAGGGTCACAGGGAACCTGGAGCCTATCCCAGGGGACTCAGTGAACAAGGTGAGGCACACCCTGGATGGGGTGCCATCCCATTGCAGGGCACAATCGCATGCACATTCACACACTAAGGACAATTTGGAAATACCAATCAGCCTACAATGCATGTCTTTGGACTGGGAGAGGAAACCCCCAAAGCATGGGGAGAACATGCAAACTCCATGCACACAGTGTGGAGTCGGGAATCGAAGCCCTAACCCCAGGTGGTGCAAGGCAAACATGCTAACCACTAAACCACTGTGCCTAAGAGTAAAATTAAAAGCAGAATTGCAAATCTACAAAAAACTCACTGAATATCAAATAAATATATGAGCAACATCAAAAATAATAATAATAAATAAATAAACGAAAAAAAAGTAGCAATAAAACAGGTGTGCAAAAAAGGCAGTGAATAATACAATAATACAGTGCTGTTTTTGTGTATATCTCATACTAAATAGTTTTAGATCTTCAAATGAAATAAAACATAAAACAAAGGCAATCTGAGTAAACACACAATACAGTTTTTATTAATTGCTTTTTTTATTGAAGCAAAAAAAGTTATCCAAAACCTATCACCCATGTGAAAAACTAATTGCCCCTTAAGCTTAAAATCTGGGTGTGCCACCTTTAGCAGCAATAACTGCAACCAAATGCTTCTGATAGCTTACTTCTTACTTCTGCTTCCACTTACTTCTAGGACTAGGATTTACTCCTATGCTTTGGATCATTGTCTTGCTACATAATCCAGTTGCACTTGAGTTTCAACTTACAGACTGAAGATTCTCCTTTACGATTTTCTGGTAAAGAGCAGAATTCAGGTTTTCCTAAATTATTGCAAGTTGCCCAGGTCCTGAAGCAGCAAAGCATCCCCACACCATCACACTGCCACCACCATGCTTGACCATAGGCAAGATGTTCTTTTTGTGGAATTCTGTGTTTGGTTTATGCCAGATGTAACGAGACCTCTGTCTTCCAAACAGTTCCACTTTCGGCTCATCAGTCCACAGAACATTCTCACAAAAGGTTTGAGGATCATCAAGGTGCGTTTTGACAAAATCCAGACAAGCCTTAATGTTCTTCTGGGTTAGCAGTGGTTTTAGCCTCTCCAATCTTCCATGGATGCCATTGTTGCCCAGTGTCTTTCTGATAGTGGAGTCATGAACAGTGATCTTTATTGATGCAAGAGAGGCCTGTAGGTTGTTTGATGTTGTCCTTGGCTCTTTTGTGACTTGCTGGATGAGTAGTTGCTGTGCTCTTGGAGGAATTTTGGAAGGTTGGTCACTTCTGGGAAGGTTCACTACTTTGCCGAGTTTTTCCATTTGGAGATAATGGCTTTCACTGTGGTCCTTTGGAGGCCCACAGGCTTTGAAATAGCTTTGTAACCCTTCCCAGACTGACATATTTCAATCACCTTCTTCCTCATCATGTCTGGAATTTCTTTCAATTTTGGCATAGTGTGTTTCTGGGTAAGACCTTTTAATCAGCTTCATGCTGTTGAAAAAGTTCTATTTAAAGTGTTGATTTAATTGAACAGGATTTGCAGTAATCAGGCCTGGTTGTGTCTAGTCCAGTTGAAACCCATTATGAATGCAGTTTAACTTTTTTTGCTTTAATAAATAACTGTTATTGAAAAGCTGTGTTTTGTGTTTACTCAGGTTGCCTTTGTTTTATCTTAGATTTTGTTTTAATTTCTGAAACAATTTAGTATGAGATATGCACAAAAACAGAAGAAATCAAATACCAAATCAAATACCAGGCAAATACTTTTTCACAGTACTGTATATACAACATATTTATGACATAAACAGTATGTACAGATGGTATCCATACAAGATGTCTATTTCACTGCCATAAAGTGCTGTGCTAAACTGATAAAATTTGACTTTACAGACCATCAAACTCACTGAACTAAAATTAACCCTTAAATTGTCTTTTACTGACTGTTTCCACATACCTCCAGTTATTTTCAAATTTTCAATGGCCAGGTTATTAGGTACACCTAGCTTGTGTTTACACTCATCAGCTACATTTTTTTAACATGTTGTATGTGTATGGTGGCCTGGGAAAACCCTTCACATGGTATAAAAACAAGACAGCTTATTACCCAAAGA